>JAIPRK010002307.1:0-23131 GCA_025469195.1 Chaitophorus viminalis | reverse complement strand
ATTATTATTATTATTATTATTATTATTATTATTATTATTATTATTATTATTATTATTATTATTATTATTATTATTATTATTATTATTATTATTATTATTATTATTATTATTATTATTATTACTATTACTATTACTATTACTATTACTATTATTATTATTATTATTATTATTATTATTATTATTATTATTATAAAAAGTTCAACGCGTTGCGGTGGACATTGTTTTTGTAGGTCACACTGTCGTCATCACCGTCGACGTATACACAAGCCCACGCCGTCACCATACGACACGAACGCGATATCGTGCGATAAACAGTGGCACAACTAGGGCCTTGAGTATACTACTTGAGTATTTGTAGTCAATTTTTTTTTATGCTGACACAATTTTTATTTATTATTAAGGAAATATCACTGTGTATATGAAATATGGTTATATTTTAATAATAATTAATAATACAAAAAATTACAAAAGTTACTGAGAAAGAATTTTTATGATATTTATATATATATATATATAAGTTCAAAAATATAATTACATATGGTTTACAAGTATATAGTTAAAAATAAAAATTACAAAAAGAAAATAGGCGTATGAAGATTTAAGATGTATACAATTTGAGTTAAGTATCTTATAATATTTAAACTAATTGAAAATAAATACAGAGAAATTAGTATAGATTTAATTCATAAGGAGAATCTAATAGCTACTGCAGAATGCTTCTTTTAAATAAATTTATTGGGAGGTTTGTTATATAAGATAATATTTTGTTGTATTGTTTGGTACCAATTGTTTCAAAACGTCTGTTTGTTGTGGTTTTTTATTTTTTTTTATGTAAAAATGGTTTTTTGCGTATCTAGTGTTAACTCCATCCGTTATTGGTTGTAATAAATTATGACTTTTCATGAATATAGCAGTTATTTTTAAATATATTTTTTTAACAGGAAATACATTTAGCTCAGTATATAAGCTTTTTGTTGGGTACATACGGTCTTTAATTAGCAATAATCTAATTATTTGATTTTGACAGATTTGTAGATGACTTATAGTATCACACGAGTCATCTCAGTGGGGCCCAGTATTCATATGTATATGAAATTATAATTAAATAAAAAAAATAAATAAAAATAAAAATATATAAATAATATAATATTTTAATACATATTATATCCATAAATAATATTTATGGAGAGTATGAGAAATAAATATTGATCCCCAACGCCACAAACCAGCATGATATCAATGATATCATCGTCGATCGTACTATTATTCTGAGAATGTTAACAGTATTTATACAGATGAATTATTAAGTAATGGTTGTAGTAGTATAGTCTATAAAATAAAATACGGTATAATAATATAAAATTAGACATATTATAGTCTTTAACTTGTGGACTGCATGTATCACGCTGTGATATTATGTATAGGTAATTATTATTTGGTATTTCATCGTTATCACAATTAACTGTGTTCAACATTTTAAATGCTCAGTTTTGATTTAATTCTGTTGCATTTAAATTACCCTTCCAAGTTACGCACGCCTATGATGGGGCCCTCTGCCCTCTTAGAGTCATGGTCATCTGCATCGCCACTGGTAATATACGATTTACGTACATGCATATATACAGTGAAACTTCCGTACAAATCGAAGTCGAATAAGCGCAACTGAAATAATTATCGTACAGTATAGAATTAAAGAACTTTTTTTCGACTTTTTTTTTATTTTCATTTGTATTCGATTAATTGCATATAGCCATATAGGTCCGTTTGTATGTACACAATATTAAGTAAGTACGTATATATTCTATGTTGATTGTAGGCAATGTAAATCATAACGTAATTATCAGTTGGTATAAAAATTATGATTTAAAAGAAATCATCAGTTGGTAAACAAATTGAAATATAAAAAAAATTATTAGTTAAAATATACAAATTATAATTTTGAAAAAATAACCAGCTGTTTATTATATTTATAAATTATGCTTTTTTCGTAATAGGTTTTTATATCATTAAGATTACTTCAGTATCTACTTCTTTAATTTTGAGTAATTTTTATACGTGTAATATAGGTATGTATATGTACAATTTTTGAATATTTTAATATTTTATAGTGATAACAAAATATACGAGTTAAGAAAGTTTGCTATCGAATAATTTGTTCGTTATACGTGGAAATATTATATTTGTTATTTGGAAATAAATTTACGTATAATATTCTATATAAACGTTAAAGATCTTAAAAATATTTTGTTAAACAGAAAATTTCATAAAATGGAACTTGTATGGAAGTTAAACTGTATTATTATTAGCCCAAGCCCCAAAGTAAAATAACGTATTATGATTATTGAGATATATTATATTGAATAATATATTAACCCAATGAATATACATAAGGTGGAAATGATGAAGTGTCTTCTTCTCGTACGAGTAGTCTGGAGTCAAAATGGTTAAGGTTAACATATTGTTATAGAAATCATCCGGAAAATGGTCGACGTGATCGACTATTACAACCGCATACGGTTTGGTCGTGTGAATTGAGAAACAAAGTATATAATAGTCAATGTTCTGTATGTCTGTCGCACGCTTGAATGCGTTTGCCGTTTATTAGAAAAATTTTAATTATTTTTACTAATGATACGAAGAGTACCTACATTCGTATATACGGCGTAAATCAATGAACATTAAAACGTCGTTGTATGGGTACGTCGTAAAAATTATTATTCAGGTTTATTGTGTATCAAATAGGTACGACTCTCGAACAGGAAATCCGAGACATGTTTATAGGTATGGATTATTAGCTGCAAATAATGTCTTTGATAACTCAATGGCCTATCGGATTTAATTATCACGAGTGACGAATTTTTAAATGCATACTCGTATCTGGGGCGTAGTAGGTACACGCGCAAAGTAAATATATATTTTACACTAGGTAATGTTGATGCTCGTTCGATTGCACGATCATATTATTTATATGTGGTTAGGTATTGAGAGTGGCTAGAACATTATAGTAACATATAATAGTTATAAAAGGTTTGGAAAATAAAAATTTCTCATTCCAAGCTATAATTATTAAAGATTACATTATTGCCATCGGTATGAAATGATTAGAAAAACATTTTTCTCCATCGAATGCAACGTGTTTCTCGGGTTTCCACTGTAAAACTATTTTCTGTTTGTACAGATACCGTGAATTCTATAAATCTCACATATTATTATATCGCACAAAATATTCAATCTACAAGGAATATATGCAACTTTTACGTAAACATGCATAAAAAATTACATTTGGTCCAACAAAGCTATTAGTAATATTAAAAATTGTATACATTTTATTATTATACTTCATGTACTTAAAACAAAGAACATCAGTGCTCTATAAGTGCGGGGGTCATCAAGCTGCCGATATTACGAGGAATATATGTCGATCGTAATAAAAATGTACCATATACCATTATAAATTTCTAAATCAGCCGCTTTTTTTATCATAATACAATTTAAATGTATGGTACCTTTTTTTCTAATAAAAACACACTAATGCAATAAGTAGTATAAATAAATAAGTGTCGATCGCCTCAAACTTAAAACTTTAAATGTAGCTCATTTATCGTAAAATGTTGGCGATCTCTGTGGTGGCTCTATAATTTGTATAACTGTATATAACACGTGATCACAATTTATGATATAAATAACGAACATGATATAATTGGAATATTTAAAAGCGTCTTCTACATAAATCGATATTCGAACACGTATTCAAATGCTGTAGGTACTCCGATACATTATACTGCAGTCGTACAAAAATATATAAGATAACAAAATGTAAACATCGACAAACATTTTTCAAAATAGAGAAGTCGGCTTTTTTACCTGCAGGCTGCAAATATAATTTGTAGACGTTGTAGTAATAGTCTAATACATCATAATTCATAATATATAGAGTACGCAGATATATTATGTACCTACATTCCATTTTTGTATTTATGTTATGGCAAAAGACGTAAACGTGGTGTATACTGAATATTATATATTATTCATTACTATTTACTATATATAATATACTTGGCATTCTGATGATTTTAATTTCTGAACGGAGTGATAGAATCATCTATTGATTTTACAATGATGTGTGTTATTTTTTTTTTTTTTTGTGTCTGACGACACCTTTTTGACAGTAAAAATGCTTCGATTTTCTTAAACAGCAACTTTTCTGAAAGGAAAGTGAATATAGATGGTACTTGGGTATGTCAAAAATCCAACTTTTTTAATACTTTTTAAATAAACGATAAAAAAATTACGAAAAAAATGGAAATTTTACGCAAAATCACGTTTTTACAAAATACATTTCTTTAAAATGCTCTAACTCAAAAACCAAAAACCACAACAACTTGAAATTTTCACCAAATCTTTATATTGGCATTCTCTATATATGGTTAACTTTTCAAAGTATTTTGACATATTTTGACTTATTTATAGACAATTTAAATTTTCGATTTTTGTAAATTTTTTTATTTTAAACACCTATAAAATTTAATTGGCTGACCAAAAACTCTTGAAAATTTCATATAAGATTAATAGTAAGTTAAAATTATCGTCACTAATGTCGGAGATCGTTTCACTCAAATTTTTTTTATAAGCCCATTAAGCTCAAATTTGTATAAAATGTATCAAAATCACGATAATTTGCAAGTTATTTTGTAGATAAAAATTCATAAAATTTTTTCTGTTTATACTTAAGGTTCAAAATTTTAACACTAGATCGTCTATAAGCTTACCTTCAAAAATATATAAAAAAATTTCTACCAGACTTAAAAGAAAAAAATTTATGACTGTTTTAAATTTAAATTTTTTTTTTCTGCGTATTTTAAAATTGTTTATTATGATTAAGTAATGTAAATACAATGCAGAGGCAATACTATTCAATTCAACATATCGTAGTAATGAAAGCTGAACAATTACAATGTACGTGCATTGCAAAAATAACTCCAAAGAGTTGCAATATACGGACTTGTGATTATAGCGGTGTAGCGACAAGCCGGACCTACAAGTTATACCCATTGGTACGCATATTAACGTGTTGAGACTAATAATTGAAATAATAAACCACCATGAATTTATGTAATTCATGATAGGTATGTAAATAAATCATGTCTTAATAAGGTCTAATTTATATCAAATAAGAGTATTCTATAAAACTTATACAATGACAAACACATAGTCATGCGGAATATATTTTAATAAAAATGATATAAATAACGCAAAGATTGTTTTTTTTCGGAGCGAAATAACTAACAATTTTAATGCTAAATCCAGGTTTCTGTATTATATATATATATTATGGCTAGTCTGTAATCTGCAGGTATATCTCACTATATTTGAACAATCCCGCTATACCTGGGGATTACACCGATTTCGGTGGGTCGAGACTCGAGAGTATCTATACAACGTTGGCGCGTGTTGTTTTTATACTACTATTATACGAATATAAAATTTTGAGGGAATAAAATACAGTACAAAACGAAAAATGTATTATGTACTGCACTTGTGCATTGGGTCATTGCACAATTTATATCGTAGGTTGTCCAAAAAAAAAAAAATCGAAATGAGAATTCTTCGTTATATAATAAGAAATTGGTAAAAATACATGTAGGTATACGTGGAACGTTCACTGCAGTCGATCGCATCATTATTATGTAAAGTTTTATTGTTTGAAAAGTGTATTACCGTTTTACTTTGTTTTTTGGTAAAAATATGTGACTGTGCCCACACACAGCTATACAGTATCCATGTTTATTGAATATATTATTACTGACTCGTACACATTATGATGATATGGTGATAGAATCATTATTTATCGTATAGAAATAAATACAATTAATTAAAATATCATAAAAATATTTAATGTGAAATTACTTCATGTACATAAAATTAAAACATTTACCCTTATACTTACGTAATGTACATTATTATATTTTTTTAGATATAAAAAGGTAATCAACCCATCATAATATAATGGAACAAAAATATGATAATAGCCATATATTTATGTATGGCAATTTTTAATTTCAGATAAACACACAAATTTTCTTCATTTGTTACCATTAGCTTACGAAACTAATTATACAAAAAACATGTAAAAATAATGAACAGTAATAATATAATAAAATAATATAATTGTATTGATCTCGGATAACAGTATTTTTCGGAAAACAGTATATAATAATATATTTTATAAGTATTTGTGTGTGTGTGTGTGTGTTATGTTATTGTTCACATTGTTGAAGTCCGGTTGTATTGAATGTGGTTTGATTTTTTCCAAAAATG
This sequence comes from Chaitophorus viminalis, assembly GCA_025469195.1. NCBI lineage: Eukaryota > Metazoa > Arthropoda > Insecta > Hemiptera > Aphididae > Chaitophorus > Chaitophorus viminalis. The sequence goes on along the minus strand of JAIPRK010002307.1, from coordinate 16,813 downwards.
TATCGATCAGCATTCTTTTATTTACGTACCACACAGGTCGTGAATTGTGTCCGATACATATTATGTATTTCAAATATATTACTGCGTATTTCAACACGAAATGTTTGACTTCGCAGTATACGTGGATGACAATAATTATTTACCCCGCGGATATGTGCATATTTTGTTATGAACATTTGTCGAAATATTTGGAAATTTGGACGAAATGCAAGTCTTCACGAGTTACGAAATAATTTATTATATTATTTTATCATAATCTTATGTAAAACAATATAATAATATATGTCTGTTGTGTGTGTTCGTGTTTGAGTGTACATATATGTATGTGTATCGTATATGTGTGCGTGCGTGTGTATGTCCGTGTGTCTGTGTGTGTAGAATCCAACGGGTATTGTGGAATTTTATCGCTGTATATGCAGCTACCTTTCTTAATGCATGAATACAAATTACAATTATACTGAATACAATATTATACATTAAGAAACCATCGTGGTTTATTAATTGCCTTCACTTTAATCGTTTTAGGTATTTTATAACTAGGTATATTGATAAATCGGACGGAAACCGTTATAAACCCTTTTTTTTTACATTCACTATTTAATCTATGTTTTTTGTTCATCAGCAGTTTTATGTTGAATCAAATTGAATTGATGCACAATGTATTGCCGCTGCTTTGTAAGCCCATTTACGAGTAACGAATACTTATAAAATATTTTGAATTATTATATTAGTGGAGTACTAAATATTATATAATCATAAATCAGAACTAAGGCTGTAGTATGGAAATAATAAGAAAATTGATTTTCGATTTCAAAACAGATAATATAGGTACTTGATGTGCCCTGCTTTGAGAAAAATACCGTTATTCGACGAAAAAAAAAAGAGATTATGATGAGATACAATAGGTATTATCCTACGTTTTTATAATGCAATATAATATTATGTTTGTACTCATCATAAGCCCCGTGGTCAAGATTCTATCAATGTCATATTATTATATTGGTCATTACTCCCCAATTTATCTGTATTTGTTATTTTTTTTGCTCGGTTAACCATCTTTTCGATTATCCGTCAAAATCCCAAAATGAGTTGAATATTCACAATCATTTCCCCAGGAAACGCCGGGTAACTCAGCTTGTATATATATGTGTGCGTGTGTGTGTATGTGTTATGACTGTTATGTCATAATGGTGAACACGTGCAATGGTCGTAGTGTATTGTATATTATATATATATATGTATTGTATATATATATATACAATACACTACGACCGTTGCACGTGTTTACCATTATGACATAACAGTCATAACACATACACACACACACACATATATATATATATACAAGCTACATATATATACAAGCTGAGTTACCCGGCGTTTCCCGGGGAAATGATTGTGAATATTCAACTCATTTTGGGATTAAATCGCTGTAGAAGAAATATATTTTTAAGTCCTATCACCTGGAATAACGGTTAAAATATTTTAATAATAATTTTTATTGTTTTGTGTAAACTAAATGTTGATTAATATTAATATTTGTAATTCACGGCTTGAGACTTTTTCACTGATTTGTACCAAACTCGTAAGAAACGCAAAGAACGCAATTCTAACATAGCAATAAAACTATTTTCTTGATCTGTCTCTCTCTGGTTATCAGTGCGGTTAGCACTTGAGAAAACTTCTCATACATTTGATCGACTGCGACTACCTATGTCAGGTCGTCTTCTCTTCGGCATTGTTAATTGTAATTAATCAAAGTGAAAAAAGTTCTCGCGTACATAGCGGTAATCGTCACTCACAATGATAAAAGGATGCACTCTTTGTCTGAGGTATCAATCGACATAAATGGATATCGACAGAGATGCTAGATCATCATATAAGCTAACAACTTTCATATTATCAATCTACTATTATCAATAAAACGTGTATCGTTAACAACTTTAATAGACGTTTTTTCATTTTTCATACATTTTATATTGTTGTTTTTGGCCATGTCGCCAGGTGTGCATTAACGAGGCCATAACTCCGGAACCACTTACCAAACTGCGTACAACCTTTACAGAAACCATATAGGTACATATCAATCTTAATATGCCCAGAATTTTTTATCGAAATTGGTTTGGTGGATCTTGAGTTATAAAATATAAGAACATATCACTCAAAGGTTTTCATTTTCACATTTATATATTATATATATATATATATATATATATATATATATATATGTGTGTGTGTATGTGTGTGTGTATGTGTGTGTTATGCCATGTTGGTACACAGGAACAACGGTCGTAGTGTATTGTAACGCTTTAAAAATTAAAAAAATATATATATATACGTAATACTAAACAGTGTCTGCAGCGAACTGCACGCACGTATCTGTATGTATTGTATATTATTTTCTCAGAATTTATTCGAATACGCAGCATCTTGTTTTTAATAGCCATGATGAGAAGAGATGGTCGGTGCTCGTTTAAAGGGAATAGCAAACAAACGAGGGTCCGATGGTTATGCAGTGCAGGTTTAATAAAGCAACCGACAGGGGGTAAAATAAATTATCGAAACGCACGTTTAGGTTTTCTTTCTTTTTTTCTTTTTTTTTATCAAGAAATCGTTTCATTCGAGAAACTCTGTGCAGGGATGCCATGATTTTGACACTCTCTGCATGTATGGACAAAAACGAAAAAGAGCCGGTTCCGCTAGCCACACAAAATCTTATGGTGACGGCATGGCGGGTCCATAAAACATGTCATGAATACATGGTACATTATACAGCATTATACGTATAAATATATATACTGTCGTATTCTGACGCTATTAAGGTCCGAACAGATGCTCACTCGTGTAACCCAAAACACCGACCAAAAAGTGTATACATAATATATATATGTACGTAATATATATTATACTGTGTACGAAGAATACTAAAAATACCACTTATTTATTGTCGTCTGCAATCGATTCATACGCCTCCTCGGACCCCATCATTATTTATCTATTACCCCTCGGTCCTCCTTTCATTCCCCCACAACTGTGCCTCACAGCGATGTATCGAAAATTCAAGGATGTTAGTATTTTGGTGATTCGAGTGCATCATTACATTATTACTATTTTCACAAAGCAAAATAATATTTATAATAATATTATAATCTAATAATGATTAATATATTTCTAAACTTTTTCTTATTCACATCATTAATTTTACAAAATAGTCGTTGTTTTAGAGGTTTGAAGTGTTCTGAGGTGATCTGAAATAGCATTGGTTAAAAAATAAATTTTTAGAATCTTTTAATTGCTTTTTGGTACGTATGAGAGACACTAACGTGTTGTTGGGTTTTAGGTATTTAATAATTTTCTACTAAGCGATATTCTCGTGTTTGAACAGTACCATGTTACTGACAGAAGGCATCATGTATATTGTCATTAAATTATGTTCGAAATCTGTTCGATTGTCTAAAGTTTCGACGAATACTACTACTAAAAAATTACGTAAATATGCTTCATTGCTTTAAGGGACATACTGTTATAAGTACTTGCGAAATGATGTAGATATACGTCAATATTACCAACTTAAAGCATTAATATTATCGTTCATGCGTGCGCGCCATCGCCCTTTGGACCGTACCGTGATATACACGATACAAATATTGTTGGAACACTAATGTTGCGAAGTCTATTATCCAAGTTTTATAATGAGATGGGTCAACAGTACCTAGTTATGAAGATTAATAACGATTAGGTTGTAATGAACATTGTATATATATGATTTTCTCGTAAACGTTCAAATATAGGTACACCGGTTTAAAAATCAAAGGAAACAAGCAGAATTTTTACCGAAGAAATGAGTGACACATACTCTTTAGTCTATTTAGTCACAGTTTTTGTGAGTAATAAATGAAAGGTATATTTTTAAGTTTAAAATTATATGATTAGAATATGCCTAGTGAAATGATTATTATATGATAGACTATTCACAAAATAGGTCTAAATTATACATGATTATCACAATATTTGACATAATTCATGTTTATTTTTTATTATATCATTTGATTCAGGATATTTATACAGTCACATCTTTAAAATTGTGTAATATAAAATATTAATATTTTAGTATAATACCACTAAATATATGTATGTATAACTAAGATAACATTTATGAAAATTATTAAATAGTAAATACCGAAGGTTTTACGAATTTCAACGTCATATAATAAAATCAATATGGTCCGTAAAGCCCGAATACGACCTTGTGATTAGAACACAATTAGTGTAATTTTCTTCACTCGAAACATGTATTATACATTAGTTTAATATGATTTGGTAATAAAATGAAACGAACACTTTAACGCAAGTATAATTATTATATAATATGAATAAATATATATTAATAACACGTTTTTCAATAGATCATTTCCATTACTCAATTAATTAATATAACTTTTGTTTTTACCTATTAAACACGAATATAGTTATATAGAAAAATTTCACAAAACATATTTATTTATATAATATAACTCTATAACAATGTACAAAAAAAGAAAAAAAAGGCAATTTTACGACACATTTCGTGTGCTACCCCGTCGAATAAATATTATTATATTTTATTTCTGATCCCGTCGAGGCCGTGTAAATTCGTGAACTTTGTATGTTATACTACTATGCACATGTGCACTACACAATTATGTTTTAGAAGCTATAATGTGTCCATACATTATAATATTACACGGTGCCTGATCGAAACCGTCGGTCTCTATATCGTCATTTGAATATCCTGAACACGTCGTCGACGGACCGATCTGAGTGGTTGTGACGGCGGCCACCGTGGAAATAGAATGTACTACGACGTGGTCACTCGGCGGCGGCGGCGGCGGTCGGCAGCAAGCTTGACTGCTTCGTGCGTTTCCATAATAATACTGATATGGGTGAGCCGTATACGAATAGAAGTATTCAAATACTTCTTTAAATACATTCAGCGTTATGTATATTCAATGCCGTTTCAGATATTTTTTCGTACTGAATACTAAAATAGTGAATATTTATGTTGAATACTTTAAACTTATATTGAATAATTTTGCTATTCACTTCGCAAACAATTATTTTTACTATACTCATTCTAATTCATAATCGTTCACTCTTGAATAATTACGGCTGAAGGTTTGTGGAACGAACAGGGGTTTTTTTCTAAAAATAGATATTTATTAACAATATTCATATTTTTTCATATTATTATAATGTTTTTATAATATCAATTGTAAAAAAAAAAACGTAGATACCGTGTATTAAAATATTATGTGTAAGGTAAATATATTGTCCAATTCGCTTTGTTATTTACTTTTGGGTTAATATATATTTTTTTATTTTCATAAGTAATAATAATCGTGTATTAGTAATATAGTATAAATATTACACACAATGTAGTGAACTTTACATCTATAAAAAAAATCTTTTATATTGCCACAACACAAAAAATCTAAGTATTATAAAACATAGCCTTGTAGCATTTACACATGCGTATGATCAACACATATATTTCTAAAACCCGAATTTGAAAAAAAAAAAAAACGCAAGATATATGTATAAAAATGGATTATTTGTCTTTCTTAGATCATTATATAGTATAATATATTTTTATTATTAATATCTACAAAAAATAATCTTTTGATTTAAATTGGATGATTTATTGACACACATATTGTATTAAAACTAATAACTACTTGTATATTATTGTCATATAAATATATAATTTCTAATAATTGAAATTAAAAATACAAAATATTATATCTAAAACTGTATATTTCTTTCATATAACTTATCTTTTATTTATTAAATCAATTAAATCAATGTTTATATTCGTGACGTATTAATTAATTTCAAGTTTTCAAGTAATTTATATAAATACTAGTAGCTCGTAAGTCAGCCCATAATAATTTGAATCTTTGAAAAATACGGTTTTATTAAAATATATTGGATTCTGAACTGAGTGATGGAATCTATTGATTTTACAATGATGTGTGTTTTTTTTTTTTTGGTGCCTGTTATCACGTTTTGGGGCAATAAAAATGCTTCGATTTCCTTAAACAGCAACTTTTCTGAAAGAAAAGTGAATGTAGATGGTACTTAGGCACGTCAAAAATCAAACTTTTTCAATACTTTTTTAAAAATTTGAAAAAAACGATAAAAAAATTACGAAAAAACGAAAAATTTTACGCAAAATCACGTTCTTACAAAATACATATTTTTAAATGCTCTAACTCAAAAACCAAAAACCACAACAACTTGAAATATTCACCAAATCTTTATATTGACCTTCTCTATACATGGTTAAGGTTTCAAATTATTTGATATATTTTGACTTATTTATAGACAATTTAAATTTTCGATTTCTGTAAAATTTTTATTTTCAAACATCTGTAAAATTTAATTGACTGACCGAAAACTCTTGAAAATTTAATACAAGGTTTATAGTAAGTTAGAACTATCGTCACTAAAAAATGTCGGAGATCGTTTCACTCCAATTTTTTTTATAAGCCCATAAAGTTCAAATTTGTATAAAATATGTTAAAATCGCGATAATTTGCATGTTATTTTGTAGTGGAAAATTCATAAAAAAATTTCTGTTTATACTAAAGGTTCAAAATTATTACACTAGGTTGTCCATAAGCAAATCTTCAAAAATATATAAAAAAAATTTCTACTGGACCAAAAGGAAAAAAATTTATAACCGTTTGAAATTTAAATTTTTACGAAATTGCATTATAATTCAATTTAAATATAAGAAAATACTATATAATTATATACACATTTTAGACAAACATATTAACTCCGTTCAAAATTGTTATTCGTATGCAATGATATCTATCATTGCATTCAAATTTAACAAATCCATTGTATTTTTATTTATTTGTTTTAGTTCCATTTTAAAGTTATGAATATGTATACAAAACCTACAATATTGTTACTTATTTATTTATGTTGTCCACAATAGGTTAGTTTTTTTCACTTGTATCCAGCTCAAAAACATTCACATTTTATAAGGAATATTTTGTTTGCATAATTATTATTTTTAAATTCTGAGTGAAACTTGGGTTAACCATGTTATGTTTTTGAATACTGGATTCTGCCCAAGATGTTTTCGAGGATGGGCCTCGCTATGCTGTACAGTTGGGGATGGAGTGCACCTCGTTTATAGGATAGGTCATTATTACAATGGATTTGTTAAAATTGAATGTAATAATAGATATCATTGTATACGAATAACGATTCTGAACGGGGTTAATATGTTTGTCTAAAATGTGTATATAATAATATAGTATTATATATTTAAATTGAATTATAATGCAATTTCGTAAAAATTTAAATTTAAAACAGTCATAAAATTTTTCCTCTTAAGTCTGGTAGATTTTTTTTTATATATTTTTGAAGGTAAGCTTATGGACAACCTAGTGTTAAAATTTTGAATCTTAAGTATAAACAGAAAACTATAAAATAACTTACAAATTATCGCGATTTTAACATATTTTATACAAATTTAAACTTTATGGGCTTATAAAAAAAAATTTGAGTGAAGCGATTTCCGTTATTTTTTTAGTTACAATTAGTTTAACTTATAATTAATCTTTTAATGCTTTAATACATTTTGAAGAGTTTTCGGACAGCCAATTAAATTTTATAGATGTTTTAAAAAAAAAAAACATATATAATGCAATAGTATGCAATTTTATAAAAATTTAAATTTCAAACGGTTATAAATTTTTTTCCTTTTGGTCCAGTAGAAATTTTTTTTAAAGATTTTTGAAGAGTAGCTTATGGATAACCTAGTGTTAAAATTTTGAACCTTAAATATAAACAGAATAGATTTTATGAATTTTCCACTACAAAATAACTTGCAAATTATTGCGATTTTAACATATTTTATACAAATTTGAACTTCATGGGCTTATAAAAAAAATTTGAGTGAAACGATCTTCGACATTTTTTAGTGACGATAATTCTAACTTACTATAAATCTTGTATGAAATTTTCAAGAGTTTTCGGTCAGTCAATTAAATTTTACAGATGTTTGAAAATAAAAATTTTACAATAATTGAAAATTTAAATTGTCTATTAATAAGTCAAAATATGTCAAAATACTTTGAAAACATAACCATGTATAGAGTAGGTCAATATGGAGATTTGGTGAATATTTCAAGTTGTTGTGGTTTTTGGTTTTGGAGTTAGAGCATTTTAAAAAAATGTATTTTGTAAGAACGTGATTTTGCCTAAAATTTCCCGTTTTTTCGTAATTTTTTTATCGTTTTTTTTTCGATTTTAAATCAATAGATTCCATCAATCCGTTCAGAATCTAATACAAACCTCCAACGATATTATCGCCCTCGAATTGATGATTTTTAAAATATAAACCGCAACCCCATAGTACATAATGATGGGTATATTACGGCTTGTTTATGGTATTTGTTAACTGCGGTCTTAGGTTTGAATGCCAACAATTTGAATTAATTAAAATTGGTCATTCAAGACTCTATATTACGACAACTTTAACTAAACGTTAATTAATGTACCTAATTAAGTTGCACATATTGTGTTTTAATATAATATTTATATTATAATAAGCAGTAAAACTAATTTGTCCAATAATTGTATGAAAATGATGTAGTCCCAAACGGTTACTAATATAAGCTATAGAATAGGCGAATGATATTTTTTGTTCTCTACACGCAATGATTTTAAGAATAATAATCGAAAAGTGTTCTTTCGATATTACAAGTTAATGTATGATTAGAACAATCAAATTTAAAGACATTTAATATGCTATTTACCTTATACGCGTCATGATACGGTTAATAAAATGGTATATGTAAATGTTTTTTTTATTTGTATTACATAGGTCGATTAAATTCATTTAAACAGTCGTCTCCAAGATTGAATATTAAATATTAAAATATAATCGATAATAATTATATGGACCGAAGGTTTTAATGAATTTCAACATAATAAATGTAATAATATTTTGGAGTACGCTCTCGTGATTAAAACACAATTAGTGTGATTTTATTTTCCAGACAAATATTATGTTTCGTCTCCGTCAGAAAAATGACCACGGTCAACCGTCTGAATATGAAAAATTTGAACTAATCAAACATTCAAAATTAGCCATACAGGACCGTAGATATGTTGCGACGCCTTTGACAGATCGTTAAATAATTTAATTAAGTCGCAAGCAATGCCTGTCATTGTAATATATTATATATATTAAAATAAGCTTGTAACTTTGCATAATATTTGTATGAAACTTACGTAGTCCCACAGATATTAAAGTATTAACAGGAAATGCCTACTCGAATAATATATTTCGTTCTCTGCACACTGATTTTATAACTAATATACGAAATGTGTTTGTTTAAGCGTAAAAGTTATGTATGATTAGAGTAGCCTAATGACTTATAATATTCTACATTTACATTATTTGTGTAAACATATAATATATGATTTTAATTCAATGCGGCTTGTATAAATGTTATTTTTTTATTATACCAGTTGCTTCAGTATATTTAGACAGTGTTCTGTAGATAAGGCAAAATGTGTAAAATGCGTATAGTATAATGTCTTTGATACTTATGAATAGTTTACATTTATATAAAGACCAAAGGTTTTAAAGAATTTCAACATAATAAATATATAAATATTTTTGCGAGATGCCCTATTGTAATCTAGTGATTAGGACACAATTGGTGTGATTCTTTTATCCTCAAAGTATGTATAATATACATCCATACATCAGTTTTTAATAGTATTCAATAATTTGATACGATTGTACGACCACTATTACGTGAGTAATAATGGTCATGAAAATACATGAAAGTACATGAAATATGAATCAATATATGCATTATTAATAAAACGTGTTATTCTATTGATAATTTCCATTGTACAATTCATTAATGGGGGATATCCAATTATTTTTTTATTTTTTTATTGTTGAATTAAATATACATGGTAAGAACTAGGTTTAAGATAAAACGAAATATTATTTAATATAACGTTGGTGTAATTTTTTATCAGAACGTTTAAAAATGATATTACGAAATAATACTCAACGACAGTATACAGGTATTACTTTTTTGAATAGATATCAATTATCAGATCGATAATATTTTAAATATTGAGTGATCGGTGAAGGAACTAATATTTGCTATTATAATTCTTTTATACTTGACCAAGGCACGCAAATTCTCGGGTGGTTAATGGTTATACAATTTTTAAAATCGACAGCACTTGTAGCGTATTAGTTAGGCACGGTTATAAAAAACATAATTGTAATAGTAGGTAATAATAATAATTAGAGTAATGGTATGCGAGATTTTCATTGGTATCCGGTCAATTCATCACGGTAAAATACATGGCGAACAATTCATCGCCAACAAATGCATTGCGGGTCAAATTTATCGCCGTAAAATACATCGCGAACTACAGTTAAATTCAATAACTAATTTTTGTCTTTATAATTTCACTTATTTTTTAGGAAATTATAGGGTTTTTCGGGCATTATTGGAATTTTTGGATCAAAATTCAAACTTTAAATTTTATTTTAAGATTTTACACGATAACGCGAGTTTTTTATTAATATATATTTAAAGTAAGTACTCGTAAGTTCATAACACGTATCGTAGATACTCGTATTGGACAAAACAATTGTATTATAAAAACCTAGATAACGGGTTTGCGATTGGCGGTGTGGCAAAGTATATTTAGAATCACTGTAATATTAGGTATATTAATTGATTTAATTTTAATAATCTGTTAGAGCAGTAAAATCGATACCGATATCCTGAAGTTTGGTTAGAAAAATTATTTTAACCACTTGTATTTCAATTTAATTAATTTAATCAAATATTATTTAAAATTTATACTAAGTTTATAAAAATAAAAAAAAATTAACTGCATTTTTTAGTGCATTATTTAGAATTTTTAGGGCATCATAGCATTTTTTTAAGGGCATTTTTTAGGGTTATTATGTTCCCAGCCCTACTCATTATAATAATCCACTTTCATACAACGCACGTTTTAATTTATTAAACACTGATATACCTGAATTTCAGTACCTACGCATATAATACTAGCCCAAATAATCTTTCCATCGTGGTGGCACTTTCGTAACATAATCAGTAATAATTTTTAATTAATTTTCGATAACATTTTTTTAATTTTTTTCCTGAATGGACGTAAGAAAGGTAATATTGTAAAATATACGCTTTAAAATTCAAAAGGGTATATAATGCTGTTGTTCGACTTTTTAACCATGGCCAAAAAATACATTCTATTTTTTAAAGTAATTATTAGTTTTTATTTTGTGATAGATCACACACCCATTAATAGTATGGAAATCTTTAAATACATTTATCGAACACTCCATGAATTTCGATAAGCACTTAACATTTTTAAAAACACTTTAAATTAACGTTATCGAAATAGAAAGTTTTGGTATGCTCAGCAACTAAATAATAGTGTGTAAATGGTAATTGTTAAAAATATGGAACTGTATATTTTATTAATAACTTACTATAGATTGTTGGCTATCATGTGTAGATCTAAAGTGTTAATCCCAGTATAATAAACTATGTGATTTGGTTTTATTTATTGATATATCAAAATTCAATACGTTATTGTGTATAATGATTCTGTGAGTGCATTCCTATATGTTAATAGGTAAATGGTCAAACGTTGAAACGGTATTACTATGAAAAAATTATTTAACAATATTAGTCACGTTCAGTACGATATACAAATACGCATCTATAGGTACCTATTTAACATAGAAGAGGGAATCGCTATTGCCTTATCGCTATTGTCCCTACCAGAGCGCGAACGCCGGTACGCTAGTGAGTTATAAATACGCACAGTGAAGGCGAACATCTTCATTCGTCGTCCAGTTGTCAACTTCTTGAACACTCCAGAAATTCATCGCTCGTGCTTCATTTCGTACCGTTTTTTCAGGAGCAACAGTCCGGTACCATCAACAACGTATGTAAATATTAAAATTTAATTAGGTGTACTTTCTTTTTAGTATCATTATGCCAGGTGTTCTTACGGTTCTGCGTAGTTTTTATGTTAACACTAGGTATTATCTTTAATCTAGTCATATCAATTAAAATACGAAATAAGTGAAAATTCTCTCTTTTGATTTAATGTTTCTTAATATTCGTGTCGTTTAACATGTATATACAATATATTACAATAACATAAATACAGTTTTTCATAAATGTGAATAATAATTTATTAATAATCGTACAAACATTTGTGCACAATGATCCAATTGATCATTAGTGAATATTACAGTACAAGAATATTTTGATTTTTTTATTTACTTTATACAACTTTCGACCAATCTGGTGTTATTTGTATTCATATAGTCATAATAAAAGTGGATAATTAAACCAGTGGCGTAGTTATGATTTGTTTGGGGGGGATATTTAATTAATTGGATTAACTTAGGTAAAAGGTAAGAGGGTACATATGTAAGTTCCTCTACGAAAAAAATTACACCGGTACGTAAGTTCCCACAAAAAAAAAAATCTCTGTCTATAAATAGATATTTGTGTAGAAAAAACACTTGATTGGTCTATGGTATTGCATTTCGCGTATGATTGTATGAATGTATGATAATATGATGGAAGAAAGATATAATTTGAGAGCCGAAGTAAGGACATGGATTATATTCGTAATTATAATATATTATATTTTATATATCAATGCATTAAACATCGAAAAACAAAAAGGCTCTGGGGGGGATCTATCCCCATCATTTCCCCATAACTACGCCACTGAATTAAACGCTGGGTTGATGAGAGCGTGAGTGATAGAATAATATGATGTTATAAGTGACAATATACACAAGTTTTATATTATAATTTATATTATATTCGTTTATTTGATATATACATCACACACCATTTTATCATAATGTTTATAAAATGTATGAATGTATTTTTTTTGTTTTTATAGAAATAATTGGAATATTCATTTAAAACATGAATACAATGAATTTGATGAAAATGTAAGTATAATTAATAGTATTTCTAATTGATTCAATATAATAAAAAATTTACGTAATTTAAATCAATTTATGTCGAATAAACAAAGAAATATAATAGAAAAATAAAATTTAGTATTATCAGTCGCCAAATAACACTAATTTAACACAATTTTGCAAACGGAAAGTTTTAATTTATTGTAATAAATTATTTATTTACCTATACTATTAAGTATCCTGTCCATTTTATTCGTTTAAATAAACAATTATTATTATTATTTCTAATATAAAAATATTATTTAATTTGATTATTTTATACAACACTTATTATACTTTTTTAATAAATTTATAGGCATATTATAGAACTAACTGTATTTTATCATGGTAAATGTATTTTTTAATCTAGTATAATATTATTGAACAACATATTTATGTAGAACACATACTCAGTGTTTTATTGATATATTTTGTCATAATTTCAAATTTGTAGTAATTTTTTATAACACCGAGTTCAAATATTTATAGTTTCATGTATTACGATTAATACATCAAGTCTGATTACCTTATTCGATAATTTAATGTTTCAGAATTTGCTTTTTGACTATGATGGTTGTCATTAAAGCCATTCCAATTTCAAAAACTTCGGGAACCGCTCATGATGATTATGGTAAGTAAAAATCAATATTATAGTTTAAACATTGTAACCTTGCAGCAGTTTATACGAATCACTTTTATAATTTTATAATATTATTCTTGTAACTTTTTAACGTATGCATACTAAAATATAACTAATACTTTAGTCTCAAACCTTGTAGTAGGTACCTTATTATTAGTTACATTAAGCTTTCGTTTCTCAAAGTAATTCAACAATATATAAAATATGAAACTGTAATGCTTATAAAAGTTTTCTTGAACTCATGATTAATACGATTTTCTATTTTAGGTGTGTTAGATCCGGAAAAGAAGATCTGTGCCTGTGGAGCAGATCTCGTTGACTACATAAAAACTCTGTGTAAAGTTGAACATTCAGAATACAACAACAAACATGGTAAGTTACCAGTAATTTGCAAATGTGCATATGGCATGGTTATAATATACATAGGTACAAGAAAATTATGATATAATATAATATTGTGGTACTTGTCGGACATCGCTCGAGAAATAAAACTGCAGCATATATTAATTCACATGATGTGGTTATAAGCTCGTTCCTATAACATTTTAAACTCGTATGTTGTTTGTAAATCAACTATAATTATTGAATACTATCCACGATAATATTACGACAACTATACTACCATAGTGACATAGTGTTGTTTTTTTTTATTTATTAATTTTTTATTTTAACAGCATCTAGTTATACAACTATATCAACTCTATAATGTTGTTAAATTTACGTATTTTTCTGTAGGTCAAAATAAAACGGAAAGTGACTTCAAGAAGCTGGAGATGGGTTGCTGTAATACCTGTTGTACATTGGAGACCATCAAGCCTTTTTGTGCAAACAACAGGTATCCACTATTTAATACAATATATTATATATCTTATAGACACTATGATATATTTCATTAATCTTATGTAATAATTTTAATATATTTAAGTATTATTATCTATAATATTAATAAAGTAATCTAACTAGGTTAGGCATATCCAGGAAAGTATTCATGAGTACTTACGTATATAATTCATTTTTATACTTTTTTTTTCACTTTGTACAATATATATTTTATACCTACAAAAATCGTTATAATTGTTAACTTTGCTGTTCTCATTAGAATAATTGGACAATCATTTATTATTATAGCTACTCTACCTATTATTTTTAATGAAAAACATCATTACTATTTTATACAGTACCATTCCACGCGGAAATACTACAGCGCACACAACTGTTGAACCAGACACATCTACTCGTTACGATACCCCAATAATTCTAAAATTACTTACACGTGCTCAATATCTTTGGGGTAAGTACTTGCACACATAATATTATCCCAGTCCACTACCAATTATACTTTAAATTGTACACAACGAACTCAATTAAAATATTTTATTCGTTTGAAATTCGTTTTCGTAATATTACCTATACGAGATATTATCTCTGTTTTATATTCAAAATTATAATACATTATCTGTAACGATTCTGGCCTTTTCAATATTTCTAATTATTTTTGAGTTATGTTCGACCACTGTGTAGTAGTGGTCAGTAGTTAAATATTCTGTTGCCGATACCTTTTTTTTTTTTTTTGTTGGTGCAACAAACATAATGTACATCTTGTTTATCCAACGTATAAAGTTTCAATTTGTACTTAATAATTTGAATTTATCTTTCAGGATTCAATTATGTTGCATTTCCTGGCTTCATGTTTTAGTCAACCCCTGGAGCTCAAGATTATTTTATTCATTCAGAAAACATAAGGCTACATTAATCAATTTACTCATATAACTTTTATTTATCTATTGCTTTTTGTTTAAATAATATAACATACAAAGTTTTGTTTGCTGAAGCATATAATTATTATATCAATTTATTATTATATTAAAATTATTATTTATTATTATATTACTTTATTATATTAAGCATATGTAAGAAACACATTTCGATACTAAAATTTATGTGATTTGCAATAAATATTTCTTACTTGATAACATTTTCTAGTTCATAATTATTTTTAATCATTGCACATATTTTTGTTTATCTTGTATTTTTACATTTCTTAAATATAGGCTCATAAATTTGGCAGATTATTTGATAGGATAATTTTATAAAATAATCGATCCTCAATTTACATTGTAATTTTTAACTTTTTTTAGAAGTAAATATACTGTAGTTTGAGAATAATTAAATTTTGGAGAACATTATGAAGATTGGTAATGAATGTGTATAAGACAAAGAAATACACTTTTTTCAAGAATTATAAATATTAGGGTGGTCCTTATTTTTCGATCTCTGATTTATTCAAATAAAACCCCCCAAAGTCGTTTGGATAGTGATAAAAATGAGTTTTGTAAAGTTTGGGAATGATTGAAAATAATTAACCCGTGCCACAAGAGCGCCAAAGATTGATATACATTGATTTTTCAAGAAAAAAAAAATTTTTGGTTTTTTTAATCGCAGGTCCTAAAATAAATATTTTTTTTTTTAAAATGTATACTTAACTTTATTTTAGAAAACAATATTTTCTAAAATTTATATTCTGATCTATTTTATTATAAACTTACAATTTACTAAGGTAATTATAAAAGAAAATAAAAAAAATGTATAAACATACTTATTATGGTAAAAAGGCAAAGTATCATATTTTATTTTAGAAATTTTGAGTAAATATTATTTGACAGTTAAAAAAATTTATATTAATTATTGCTTCATATTATAAAATAAATGTAATATACGAATATGTAATATAAACATACTAAAACAGTGTCATGTAAGTGACAAATGACAGTAATATTTATCATCATTACATACAATTTTATTTCTTCATTAGTGTTCCTTTTCTTGAGTCTGGATATGTTTTACGATAGTCGTACACAACTTGCAGTAAATATTGTTTTTGGCTTTCATCTTTTGTTATTTTGTCATTATAGTCTTCTATTAGTTTAACCCCTCGCTCAGCAACATCATTGATAACAGGTATATTTTTTATTATAGCTGCAGCTTTTTTGTAGTTTTCATTATTTTGCCAAGATGACGGATCAATTTTTAGGAATTCAGTATTTATTTTGAAGCGATTAAATAGTGTCATAGATTCTGAACATATAAAATCTTCAAGACCTTTGTTTAAA
>JAIPRK010002306.1:0-23138 GCA_025469195.1 Chaitophorus viminalis | reverse complement strand
TAATAATAATAATAATAATAATAATAATAATAATAATAATAATAATAATAATAATTATAATAATAATAATAATAATAATAATAATAATAATAATAATAATAATAATAATAATAATAATAATAATATTGTGTATACTGCACGCACAGACGTATTATTATTATTATTATACGCGTGTATAATATGAAAAAAAGGATACTCGCTCGTCTTTTGTATACATTATTATACTTATCAGTGTAGTTCAGGACTTATTTCCCCCCTCGGAAATGTGAAAAAGGGAAGAAAATAAAATGAAACACATAAAATATGTACAGCCGTATTATACTGCTATTATGTTATAGACGTACGCCTAACTGGCTAATATATTATATTACATATTCCTGTATTATTGCGGCGGCGGTGGTGACCGAATGTCTTTTGCATACGTCGTCATTGTATTAATTATACGTATATACTATGTACCGTTATTATACACATCGTGACCTTACTTTTAATAGTAGTTTTCAGTAGGTAGTTATAAATATGACGAATGTGTAATATTTCGAAAACCGTGAAATGTCTACGAAATGCTAATATTTTTACGAGTATACCTACCCTGAAAATGTTTCGAATTGCCACGAAAACCAAAACAACAATCAAATACCTAACTAGTATCGTAATATTTTTGAAATTTTACACTATTTTTCTCGATGGTTTGGAAAACTATGGAAAAATGAGTAGCCCATAAGGTACCAACCTGACGAAATTCCCTACCAGGTTTGTATATACCTCCGTGTAACTCTTCTACTCGAAATTCGAAATCGTGTACAAGGACACAAAATATAGAGAAAAAATAAAACCCACATCATGCGGTAATACTAATAGGTACATATTTCTCGTTTCACTGAAAATTTAAATCGAAACGCACCGTTAATAATATAATAACTTCTATACATATAAACTGGAAGTCTGGAAGTACAATACGACGCATACATAAGAAATACTCGTATAATAATCCTTTGTGTGTTGTTGCTATTGTTAATTTACTTAAATACGATGAGTTAAACTAGTTAGTGACGAAAATATTTTTTATATTATATTACTGATTGTTTTCATTATCTGTATCGAATGAGTTTTTCTGTTTTCGGTCTACCACGAAAACTACAGCGGCGTGTGCGTAATGATGGTGTTATTATATCGCGGGTAATAAACTATTATTTTGATAAACTAAAAATGGTTCCCGGTGAGGCGGCAACCGCGAGAGTGTATTTCCCAAACCATCAAAATATCATATAGAATTATTGTTGAACGAGCGTTTTCGTTGGCGATGGCCGAAATTTAAATTATGCAAATGTATACAATTAAAAAATAAAAAATCTCGTATTTTCAGATAATATAGAATGAATATTCACTCATACAACACGGAAAGTATTTTAATCATTCGGAACGGTTGTTTTGCAAAACCAAAAACCAACAATCCCTCTGCCGCCATGCAGCCGCTGCGATATTCGCGTATCGTTGTTATGTTATAATAATATGGAAAAATACGAAATTGTTTTAACGAATATTTCCATATTATACAAAAATATTTAACATTTTTATTCCTGTAATATGTTAATATGATATTTTGTTTTATTTCAACTTTTGTGGGTATATTTTATAATATTATATCGTATATTAAATACGCATGCTGTATCCATGTATAAAGCGTCCGTGTAGTGGTAATGTGTTATTATATTATATCGCGATTCCGTTGCGGTCAAAGATTTCGGGAAATGTGAAATCTCGAGAGGGAAGAAAATACAAGTTTTTGTATCCTAGGGTATTCAATTTCCGCAAGCAAAAATATTTAATTTACTTTTTTTTTCGAATACGGAAATCTGATACCTTGGAATGTTGCCTTCTAATAACGTTCCGATTTTCAACCTATATTACTCCTGGTCAACTGCGGGTATTTGGTTTTTTTTTCGAAATTTTTTTTCATATTCCATTAATATCGGCACATACGAACACCAAAATATACGTGTAATACATATACACTCCCACATAATTTCCTCATTAAAAAAACCACCTACTCGTGTACCCTATATGTAGACCCTTGTTGAAGAAAGCGAAAAAAGATTAGGCAGATTAGGTATGGAGTTGGAGTGCACATCGTTCATAGAATGGGTATTTATAATGGATTTGTTAAATACAAATGCTATAGTCCACAACACAAAAATTGATTTATAAGCATATAAAAAGAATTTGTGTAAAACGATTTTCAATTTTTTTAATTGCGATAAGTATAACTTATACCTTGTAATAAACCTTCTAAAAAAATTCCCGTTGTTTTCGTAATTTTTTTATGGTTTTTCCCAATACTTTTGAAAAGTTGAAAATGTTTAATTTTTGACTTTCCCAAGTACCATCTACATTCATTTTTTTTTCAGAAAAGTTGCCATAGAAGAAAATCGAAGCATTTTTACTGCTCCAAAACGTGATGAAAGACACGAAAAAAACACACATCTTTGTAAAACCAATAGATTCCATCACTCCGTTCAGAATCTAAAATATTAACAATTCGAGTCACACACCATTATTATAATATAGATGGTAAAAATGATGTTCAGTAAGCCACACGGTCACGAAGTCTGCTATAAAGGTACAGAATAGTGTATTATAATATGCTTTAGCGGAAAATCACTTTTGTTTTTTCTCTCTCACGTCGTTTATTCCCGTTTGTTCCCGCGACGACGCTGTCCGTTCCAACTAAAAATAAAACATCTCGGACGACGGAAACGATCCGACGACCGTTATTGCTTCCAAACAATTACCAGAAAAGGCAGAAACGAGGGAAAGCATAGTATATATATGCAATCTAATTGGTGATTTACGAACTTGCGCCAGGGGGCCCTCGACGACAACAACAACGACAACGACTAGGACGATTACACCGCGTTAAGTACATCTATGCACGCCGACCATGCTCACACCCTCGATGGGAGTGTATACCTTTATGCACTGTGCACGCATAATAGTAGGTACACTGCTATATGGTCTTGTCGGCCACAACGACTCTGGGCGATATTCCAAAAAAGTCCGTCGTTTACGACGATTTACGACTATTCGCGGGTTAGCCAGGGCCACGCGCTCGTGTGTGTGTCTACCTACCCGCACCCAATAGCTAGGTACTGTCTCTCGGTCCTTCGAGGTTACCGTTGTGCGTCATGCAGTACAGGACCGAAGGGATTACGTGTACAACAGCGGTATAGGAAGTTAATAATAATAATAATAATAGGTCGCGCGGCGATTGTTTCGAATTAACCAATTGGCTTGGGACACGCACAGTGACGGGGCGAAACGTGTAATTTCGGCCGACTTATGCGAAACGGAAACCGACGCGTGAGCCAAATGAAAAACGAAAAACTAGAATTCATCACACGCCCGTATACGGACGCGCTTAATAATAAGAGGGTGGTGGACGTTAAATGTTCGAATTTTTTTTTTATTTTATTTATGTCCGGAACTCCTACGTAAAGTCTGGGTCGAAAATCTCTTATAGTCTTTGAATTCTCCCTCCTCCTCTTCCCGTCGTTCCAACCCCGGAAAACCGAGGTCCGACTATTGATCGATCCAAGATGCTCTGTACACATTTCTAATCAAATCGGAAATAATACCAATCACTTGACTTTAAAGCGTCGAATAAGTGGTACTTTTTTTAGATTCGAAGTGAAACGAGTGTGATGTGTTGGTTTTATCATGATGTGTGTGTGTGCTTTTTTTATGTCTGTGTATACGATTTTGACCAGAAAGGATGTTCCGATGTATACAAACATGTAACTTTTTTGAAAGAGAATTTCGTCTAGTTTGGTACAATTTTCGGAGGTCATTTCTTTAACTTCAATAGTCAGTTATATAAATAATGGGGAAAATACTATGTAAAATATGATTAAAAGATTTTACCCGGGGACGGCATTTGAACTTAGTATTTGTTATCTTAGTTGGCATAGCAAAACGGAAAATTTCCTGAATACTTATACGTATTATATATTATTATATAATATGTGTTATTCATTTTTATAGTTATAAACTGTTCCTTTCGACCTCTTTCACCCTTTTTTTCGAAAGTAATGGTACATTGGTTTCAAGTATAAAAGACTAATAAAGCAATATTACTCATCGAGCTACATCTGACCTAAAACTCTCGTCTTTTTTAATAATAACAATTACTAATTTTATAATCACAAACAATATTCGTTATTTTTCATATATAATACATAGTATCATATATTATATTGTATACCTACTTTTTCTGAGTTGTATGATATTCTAGACTTTTCTGGTCAACCATTATAATAATTTTCGGTTATGATCTTGTTATTTAGCAAAGAAAACCAATTTAAATTATCTTGTAACTTAACGGTCTATATTTTCTCTGTTTGTTTTCTAAAATGATCCACACCGTCTACAACAAATGTGAGTAAAATTGTGTGTGTGTGTGTTTGTATGTGTGTGTGTGTGTGTGCTTACGCCTATATATTTTTGGTAATAAGTCTTTTTACATACGTCACGTCTACGAAAGTAAAAGTTAAAACATTCTGGTATGTTTGTGTTCAGTGTCTGTGCAACATTTCGCGAGACCCAGTTATGGTTTCTTTTATTTTTAAGTGAAGTGCTTTTTTTCAAACATAATATTCCCTACGTAGTTTTTTTTCGTTTTCTTCGTTTATTGCGTTAGGTAAACAAATCACTTATATAGCTTATTCATCATGAAAACTGGAGTTAGAATGCTGATTTTTGTTGCCTCTAACAAAGATTCCTACCATAACTCATTTTGTATAATGCACAGCTACAAATTAATAAATTAATTTTTTGAGTTTTTGCAAATGTTTTTCTTGTTTTAACAAGTTACATTATTTAACATCTGCATTTTTTTAGCAGCGATCGAGGACCGATGACGCACATATTTTATAGATATCGTTTTAGCCGGTTTTGTTTATATCGATCGCGTAACATTTGATATAATGCATTTTTCGGAATTTTAATTTTGCTTGTAACCTTTTACGTGAAAATAATTTATACCGTGAACTAACCTATACACACATATATATATAAATATTGTATACAGGAAAATAGGTCGCGGGGCGGCCGCGCCTCAGCAGTTTTATGGTAATAACAAAATACCTAAACGATTATAGTATAATAATAACAATAATAATAAATAATAATATTTATAAACATTATAAACTATCAATTTGCAATAAAAATGTTACTAAAAAAAAAAATGTACTTAAAAAGGAACACCGAGTAACGTTTTATATTATAATCATAATATTATGTAATATATTTTATATTATAAGTCATATTTAGTTTAAAAGCTTAATTAAAATACCATTATAGGTATTTTTTGTTTAAGGAATTTTATTTATAAGTATAATTTTGAGTCATTTTTTTAATACACTTGTTTTCAAAATGATTTATAGAAGAGTTTCGATAAATATTCATAAAGTATACCAAAATTTCAAAGTAGATATTTATTTTTATTCCGTATATAATAAATGTATTCCTCAATTTTTTTTAACCAAATGCTTGGAATATCTTTTTTCTATGAGAACATTATGTATTCTAGGTATACGAAAGGATACAAGCGCGAATCGAAATACTTATTTAAACTTTAATTTTGCATTTACTGTCCATATTATTTTACGGGACGCACAACTGCTAATGTCAATATGACGGTAAGTACTTATTTCGGATTTCTGTAACGCTCCCAAACAAATAATTAAGGATCTGCAATATAACTTTACGTAATCCAACATAAATATTTGTATTAAGTATTCGATTATTTTATTTCGAAAGACGTTTTTTGCAGCGAGTAAACAGTGTGTAGGTAAAGGATTAAATATTATACGGATATATCCATTTTGTTTGTTATTTTTTCACGGCCGAAAGCTATTTATCTTTTTTCGAAAATATTTACTTAATTGCGATTGGAATTATTGTATACTCGTATATAATGGATTTGCAAATGTTCGTATAGAACCAGGGGGAAGCAATAAGGGAGTATAATATGCACTGCGCAAGACCATCTGCTAATAAATCTTTACTCGTTTATTAATTATCTATATTTAAAACGTGCGTGCAAATAATATTATATAATATAAATAACAATTATAATGGGCCTGCAGAAAAAGTCAGCCAGAGACAGTGAACGCGGGAAAGATTAGTGCGAGCGAGCGAGCGAGTGATTGAGGCACTCCCGAAAATATACAAATATATAATACTCGATCAATTTGCCGTCTTGGCAGGAGTGGATGCGGGAGAAGAACGGCGTTCGGACGAGGGGAGCGGGAAAAACTATACATACACGCGCACAGTCCCTTCGTGATATTTTTGACACGGCTCACTGTTACCCCTCTTCGAAAGACAACTAACGGCACGTGGTCGATCGAGTAAGAAAGAAAGAAGAAAAAAATATGAAAGAAAAAAAATAGTATGAAAAAAAAAAGACATTAGCCCATCCCATATATCACACTGTAACTACGTATATATACAACCGCACCCCGTTAACCATGCGCAGGGGGATGTGACCTCCTGCAGCAGTGACGACTTTTCTGTTATACATATGTATATAATATTATATATAGTATCGTTACTGCAGTGCACACATAGTGTGAGTCTTGGGGGGGGGGAATTCTTGAGTGATTTAACATGGACCCCGCGAAAAGAAAATTAGAAGATAAGTCCCCGGGCCTCTTGCGCGCTGCACAAAATCAAAATGTAATGTTCCGGAATTAAATAGACTTTCATAAATACGGATACAATTATAATGTATATAGCTTTATGCACGCGCGATTAATATGAAAACTTCGAAACGGAAAAACTCAAGTCTCTCGCTTTTTCGATAGCACGGCGATATTCTCGAACACGCACCCGAAACGAATAAATCTGCAGCGGTCTTGGGTGATGTGTATACATACATGATGCGATAATGGATTTTTTCATTCATCTTTTACCCTTCGGGTGTGCCTTTTGAAAACATTACGCGCAATACGGAATATTCTTGTACATAAAATATATACTCTTGCCTTTGATTGAAATTCGTCCAATAGCACAATTGCATACTCGTATGTATAGTATTTTTTATTTATTAAGCTAAATATTTTTACAATGTCAATTATCATATTGTATATACAATGAAGCGTCGATTATCCGCACTAAAAAAATGTTTGTAAATACATTGTACCTATTATATAATATTTTTAAATTTTAAATTTCAATTAATACTACGTGTCTACGTAATTTAATAGTTTTAATAAAATATCAATATAAAAACATTAATAATGAAAATAAAATATATAACCAACATATATTTTATTATAGGTACGTTATACACACAGTAAATTAGTATTTAACTTTATTTTTAATCGTTATTTGATTATACACACAAATCGATTTTCCACACCCCCCTCGGTCCCGCAATTAGTGCGGATAATCGATGCTCTACTATATTTTAATTAATATACTTAAATTAATATTATAATAATAGTGGAAACGAAATAAAAATTTAAATCACTTTTATATCGTTGTTAAAAGAACATACTTTTAAATATCCAACCAATATTGGTTTTATAATATAATTATTAATTACCCAGACCCAGGGTCCTCACAATTCAGCTCCAAGAAATAAAATTAATCAATGGTTGGTTTAGTTCGTTTAAGTTTAATAAAATAAACAACGATATATTTTGTCCGGTCCTTGTTCAACTTAAACCTGATTGTTGTTTAAACTTTCAATGAAATTACGATTTTGGCTAGATACCAATATGGGTTTTTAACGGTTTTATGAGCCCCAGTCTTTTTTGTACATACCTAATATGTAATTATTTAAAAGTTAAAATAATATAATGTTACAGATTTAACTATGGGGGACAATAAAAATTCCCAAAAACCAGAAAGGCAGAATATTACAGATATTTAATAATAATCTGGCCTCTTTGAATTTTTATTTTCCTTATAAGTAACATTTTATTATGTTACCAGTATTAAACAACACTATTATTATATTTCATGAGTTATCTATTTGTTTTGATATTGTTCAATTCAATTCCTGATAATTCTTTATTTTTGATTGAAAGAAATTTACTTTTCAAGATGTTTATACTTAAAAACAAAATGAAGTTATTGCAGAATAGAGTAAGCATGATAATTATTATAATTTCGTAAAAAAAATAACCAATAGGAGGATGAAAACTGCACCTCCCATTGGGGACACATTGTATGAACTTATTTCAATTTAACTAACTACATAATTACTAACATAACATAAGATATGGAGATTTGGAACTAGCGGTACATCTTTTGGGTCAGGGCATTTAAAATTTGTTTTTTCGGTTTTATCGGTGTAACTTGTCTTATATTTTCGAGCCTTATCATTATCATTTATCAAAATGTGATTGAAATTTCTACATGCATAATAATGACTTGATCATATTACGATAGCTTAATTTTTACACAAACAGAAGTAAAATGTAGATATTTAATATATAATTTAATGATTAATGTCATTATTACGTTTTTAACGGTTTCTAAAAAAAAAAAATTAATATCTACACTTTTTTTTATGCAGCTCGTTCAAAATGTATTTGTGAACAAGGGTCTACACACCTTGCCATCGCTGGTGAAGTCTAATTATAATTATACATTCTTCCAGTCTTGTAAAGTACTTGAGTAAAAAAGTATTCAAGCACTTTCTAAGTACTCAAATACGATAAATACATTTTCCCACAGTTTTGTATAATACTATTTTCAAATACTTTTTTTACAAATTTTATAAAAATTATACAGTGTGATTCTTTTTAAAGGTAACACTAAATAATTCTGTCCAGTGACAACGGATTAATATGCGGTTTTCGGAAGGGGATAGGGAATACATAAATACACATACATATTTCTTGATGATTTTTACATTTTTAGATCTTTCCGTGTGCGCATGCGCAATACAACTTGCATTTTTTTAAATGGCAACATGTGTTTTGAATACCAAATTCGGATAGACCAAATTTTTTTAAGTCGATTTGGTCCATTTTACCATAGCTCTAAAATCAAAATTGACCAAATGGCAACCAGTCAAAGTTTCGATGTTGAAAAATTCAACCATTTTGAATTTTTCAACAATCATACTAGAGTTTTTTGAATAATTATGAAATTTTAAGTATCTTTTTTTGTTTCCGTAGGTTTGTAGATATTATTAAATCATTTAAATTTATTTTTAAGAAATTAATTAACCACAATTAGACGAAAATGTTAATTATTTTACTAAGAAAAGATTAAGCAAATTGATATGTTTATTTCTCATAACTTCTTAAAAGAAATGATTAAAATTATAAAAAAATTGTGTTAATTATTTTAATCGTTTCTTACCTAGTAAATTAATTAACATTTACGCCTAACTGAGGTTATTACTAATTCTTCAAAATTAAATTTAAATAATTTAATAATATCTGCAAACCTATGGAAACAAAAAAAAAAATACTTAAAATTTCATAATTATTCAAAAAATTCTAGTATGATTGTTGAAAAATTCAATAATTTTAATCGAAACTTTGACTGGTTGCCATTTGGTCAATTTTAATTTTAGAGCTATGGTAAAATGGACCAAATCGACTTAAAAAAATTTGGTTTATCCGATTTTGGTATTCAAAACACATGTTGCCATTTAAAAAAGTGCAAGTTGTATTGCGCATGCGCACACGGAAAGATCTAAAAAATGTAAAAATCATCAAGAAATGTGTATTTATGTATTCCCTATCCCCTCCCGAAAACCACATATTAATCCGATGTCACTGGACAGAATTATTTAGTGTTACCTTTAAAAGGAATCACACTGTATATCTATGATATTAAAATGAAACTAAAATTCTTATACATTTTTTATGATTACAAGTTAAACAACGTTTCGCAATTTTTTAAAGTGTTTGAAACTACTTATGGACATATTTTTGGAATATCTGCACTCGTACTTGAATACTTTATTTTATTAATTTTTTAAATACGTATTTGAATTAGGTGTCTATTTTCGAAAAGAAGTATATCTGTCTGTACTTGAATACTTTTAAAATGTATCTTTTATAAGACTTTTTCAATTAAGATCCGTATTTATAAAATACATTTTTATGTTTTCTAGAACACCGCTAAATTAGTCGGCATTAAGTCATTAGTAGCTAGGGTGTTTGCTTCTATCAAATTGAACAAAGTAAAAACAATATATTTTTTTCTGATTGTTTATATACTTCAAGCTTGTAATTTCTTTTGAAGGATATTTCCGAGACACCAATAAAGCGAATATGTTGTACATTAATTCCTGGAGATGGAGTGTATCCCGAACTTATGAAATCCGTTCAAACCGTGTTGAGTGCGATCGGAGCACCAATTGATTTTGAAACCATATTATTTTCTGAAGTTCAAGACAACTCTGCTAAATTAGAAGATGTTATCAAATCAATACAACGCAATAAAATTTGTCTAATGGTAATAATACTATATTGACGTATCATAATTATTATTCTGAAGCTATTTTTTATTTTTTTTTATTAAACTTTGTACAACAATGAGTTTCGACAGTTAAATGACATTCAAGCAAGATGTGAATTAAAATAAATAATTATAAATAATTGAATTAAAAATAAAGAACAAAAAAGATGCCTGATTAGATTAAAAAACCTGTATGGTTGAAAAAGGATGAAATGTACAATATAATATTTTTTTGTTGAGTTAAAAAGATATTTTTAGTATCGATAGGAATGTTATAAAAGTATTTTGAAGCTTATTTTAAACGTTTTGAATTTAATACGAACAATTGTACAAATTATATGATTTAGGGATCATTAATGAATCACTATAGCGGTAAACGTGGAGATGATGACATTCAAAGCTTCCATATGCAACTCAGAAAAGGATTAGATTTGTACTCCAATGTAGTCCACATCACTTCTTGGCCCGGAATAGTTACTAGACATGATTACATAGACATGGTGATTATTCGCGAACTCACCGAAGGATCGTATTCAGGCCTTGAACACGAATCCGTCACCGTAAGACATAATATCAACAAAATATTATTCACGTTTATGTTCATTAAATTTTGTTTACACTCGACGACTTATTGTTTTTAGAATGTCGTTGAACTTTTAAAAATCATCACTGCTGAGAAATCACGAAGAATAGCCAAGTTTGCTTTTGATTATGCGATCAGGAACTGTCGCCATCAAGTTACGTGCGTACAAAAGGCGAACGTATTAGAACTTTCGGATGGTTTATTTTTAAAAAGTTGTTTAGAGGTATGTGACATATTATAAATAGTTAACAGTTAAATGTTTTGCTATCGGAACACCTATAATATTACAACGCTGATGAACTGCGATTCGACCATTTAACATTGTACAAATTGTTGTTTTAAGATCGAACAAACGTACCCATACGTCAGGTTTGACGCAATGACCGTGAACGATTGCGTTTTGCGAATGATGGAGAATCCTCAGCAATTCGATATCCTAGTCATGCCCAATTTATACGGCAACATACTGAGTAACTTGGGTGCCGGATTAGTCGGCGGAGCCGGTGTGGTTGCCAGCGCTTCATTCAGTCCCGAGTGTGCCATATTTGAACCCGTATTTATGGACATGATATATTATTAATTTTACCCGCTAACAATGCGTCATACTACTCGATCCACCTAATAAGTAGGTATGACTGTTGTTATCTAATGTCATGTTATACAGGGTGCAAGGCATTCTTTCCAATCCGCCGTCGGTAAAAACATTGCGAATCCAACAGCCATGTTGATGTGTGCGGAAAAAATGCTTAGGCACCTCAACCTTCGGCACCACAGCGAAGCCATAGCCACAGCGGTTAAAAAAGTGCTTGTTGATGGACAAGTAAAATATTACAAATCTTTAATACAATATAAATTTCAGTATACACTTAACCTTCCTGTGGGTCATTTATAATTAATATTTTTACGGATCATACTAATCGAGGACACGAACAATTATTATGCTACCTATTCAAACATCGTTAATTTAAATAATCTGTGTCCATATTCCCAGATTATTTATGAATATTTAATCTATGTTATCTAACCTGTTAGGTAATTAGTTACATTTCCTATCATTGAATGGTTATTTTTAATGTCGAATGTTCCATTTGTGTTCATTGACGTTTAGATTTAAAATATTTAAATGTCTATAATTTTATACATAATTATAAAAAATTGAAAACTATATCCGTTCACTTACACTTTTTCATCCTCAAATGATAAAAAAAACATATATTAACCTTATATTGTTTGATGCTTCTAGGTGAGAACAGTTGATTTAGGAGGTTCAAACAGCACTGACGAATTCATTGACGCTGTTATAAAATGTATTGTCTAGTCATTATTTTTTGTTTTATAATTTCAAGACTGGACCTATACTTATATAGGTAAAATAAATTTATTTTGTTTTGTTCAATATATAGTTTCAAATTCAAATTTTTTTTTCAAATATTGTTTGTTTGTAATTCAAAATGTGTAACCAATAATGTTGTAATCAAAAAGAAAATTAAGTTTTGTTAATATTGTACATAATTTTATCTAAATTCATTTGATATACATAAAGAGTATGCATGGTAAAGTCATTAAGGAGAAGAGTTTTAATGAATCAATGAATTACGTTCAGTATGATTGATATTTATTATAATTTTATTTCGCTGTATGTATATTCTATATATTATCTTACACATTGTAGAGCAATGTCTAACATTGATATCAATATTACAAAAATAAACAATCATCATAGTTAAAATAAAATAATACTGTGAAAAAAGTACACTTAATAGTACATAATACAACATAAAACTCTTTGAAAACTGGATCGGTGCAACACATTTCAAAGCAGACCGTGAACATGGCCTTTGTAAAGTTTATTGTATTAAATTGTTCTTGTATATATATGTTTTTTTTGTTCATATAAATTAATATAAATAATAAATCCTATACATAAAAGTCTAAAATAGTATTATATGAAATGTATAGTACATAGGTACTTACGTTTTTAATAATAAATTAGAATGTTTTCTTTTATTTTTGTATTTTTTTACTAAAATATTGTGTTTCAAAAACAAAACTTCCTAAGAATACAAAATAACTTCGAGAAACACTCTTACTTATGCAGTCCAATTATAATAAATTGATATACATACCTATCATTCAAATTATTTAACTGATCTATTCAAACAATATATGCATACAATAATGTAATTAGTAATAAATGTATCAACAAAGTATGCAGGCTATATGTCAGTTATAGTGCGAGGGAACAAAGTTTCTTTCGTATAACGTTTGAGTGTACTAAGTCGAGATGTGGCCGGCTCATAGTCATTATAATAATTATTGCGTGGTGTCACATTCGGGCTCTTAAGTTTTTCATCGTGTAAGACGTTTAGGGTGATGTCCCTAATTTTAATTACGACATCTCTTATATTAAAAGTACACTGAAATTCTGGTCTTATGATGTTTTGTTTAACAGAAAACCATATACTTAGAAACATAATACTATCATCGTGTAAGGAAAACGGAATATTTAAATAGATATAAAATTATTATCAGTTATCATTTTATACCACGTGGATAAGGATTTGCAACAATTTGATAATATTCGTGTGATCGGTAGAATCAATAAACTATATTTCGTGGTGCTCAGAAATATGTGTTTATTGCAACACAGGACCTTTTGTTGAAAAGTGGTTTTTGGAGGCATGTTGGTGTAATGACTTTTATCAAAAGACGGACGTGTACGATTATAATATACGACCATGGTTTCATATATTATTTATAATGAATACACTGCAGTATATACGTGTATAGTTTTTATTATAAAACTTGAGCGCTGTTGTCATTTTGTACCACGCCGTATACACTTCAGTGCCGGACCGGGTGAATAAGAGGATTTTTGAACACTGGAAACACGCGCGTACGAGCATAAGCCACTGTGATCCTCACTCGAACCTTATTTTGAATAGAACGCAGAAGGCATCTGGGACATGTGTGGTGGTGTACTCGCACATATACCCGTGTATATAAATATACGTATGTAATATGTAAAGTCGTTCTGGAACCCGGTCGGAGTGGCTTAGGTGAACGGGGCGCGACGAGGGGACCTACAAGTCTGCGACACCCCTGTATATATAGCCGTACAGGCGTAATCTCTGCCATGGCTATAACGATTTTTCTTCCAATATATTTTTATTTTTTACAAAACAATATTATTATTATTTTGATATTATTTCACTAAATAATCGAACCACTTTCCACCTAGTCCGTTGTGTTTGATTTGTGAACGGTTTTTTGCAACTTAGTACACGAATCGTTCAATCGCTGCGCCAAACAGTATCATCATGATAGATTTGATAGCGAATACTCATGTATAATAATCGTGAGCGTCTGTTCTCTCTGGCCACAGTAGCTTTATATCAATAACATCACGCTGCTGGAAGCTATATCCTCCTGGTGCCTGAATTGTTTTTATGTTTTGTATTTATAAGTACCTAATGTCCATTAAAATGGAAAAATCTTCTACCTCCAGAAACGCCTGACCTATTTTTATGATTTGTAATCGTATGTGCCGGATTTCCATTTAAATGGACATTTGTTTTTAGATATTATTTAATTTTATACATAGATTCTATAAAATATTTAATAATATTTTATTATAGATGATAGGAGAATTATAAGAATATTGATATTATTTATTATTGTTCCTTATCATATCTATTTTGAGTTTATAATATCATATCATACAAAATGATAATAAAAAAAGGCTCGGCATTTTTTTTTTTTTGGGGGGGAGGGTAAATATAAATGTTCATTTCAATGGACATCAGGCACATATGATTACAAAGTTATAAACAAGTCAGGCGTTTTAGGGAATAACACAAAATATCCATTAAAATGGACACTAGGCGCCAGGAGGATATACATACAATTAGTATTTTTTCACGGATAATTATATTGTTCATCACGAATAAGCTATACCATCATCGTATCATACTTAATACTTTTTCCAATTATATCATTGATTTCTAACATGGATTTGAAACGGAATACTTTCATGAGTACCTCGACCATTCGAAACTCGTTGAAACGTTGATTGTAACCTACAATATAGTGTACATGATGTTTTTTAATTATTCTGGATGCGTTTTTATTTTCGCCGTTTCGAATATGTGTTTTTTTCATAGTATATCGATCTGTTCTCGCTGTACATTGCACATAGATTTCTCTTTCATTAGCTGAAAGTCTCTATGTGTATAATATAAGTTATCGTGCATTATAATGTGTAAGTAATATACGAGTAGCGTACACATTTCCAATACGCAAGTTATCTGCCGGGTGATAATTTTAGCACTTTGCTGTCGTGTAACGAAACATCCTTCGACTAGAAAAGAGATTTATTTTTCGTGATAAACATCACAAACAAACAACGACGTTATGCAACATGATTGCGCTCGTTTTACTTTTTTACCTGCGAAAAACAATAGGACAATTGCGCTACATTTAAATATAGAACAATGTGTCATTTATAAAATAAAGATAGGTATTAATGATATTACATAAGATATGAAATTTCCAAGACTGCTATCTTATAAGATACATATTATAATATAATAGTTATCTATTTATTGTATATATTATACAACCCAGTATTTAATATTATAACGTAGGTATATTCTTACTCGGCTCTCAAGTAATCGAGATTATATTTCATCGTTAATTTATCTTATCTCAAAATATCAGTATACGATTGTATACTGTAGTGGTCGGCTGCAATTGATTGCAGGTTTTTGTAAAATGTAATATTGATTCACTCAATTTAGTACTCACTACGTTTCCCAAAGTGTGCCAACATGAAAATTACAAGTGCTACATAATGAGTCAATCTATTCAGTAAAAGTTGGAAACTGAAAAAGGTAAGTCATGCATATTATTAGTACATGGTCATAAAAATATAGGGATTAGAGAGTATAAAGTACTTAAAGACAGTGATTGTCAATTGAGTATTTAATATGTTAACACATAGAGCAATACCTATTTTTATTGAGCGTAAACATGTTACATTTTTCTCATGTAAAAAGGTAGAACGGACGCAATTGTGTTACAGACTCGTAGAGTGATATAAGAGTTCGAATCGACATAGTATGAAAATATTACGTTAGAGATAATACATATTTGTAATTATTATGTTTTACTATTTTGTATTATGAATAATTAAATAATCATAACTAATACTTAATTTAATATTGTTTGAATAAAACGGTCAGTTACAATCGGACCATGGAAAAAATTATTGTGTTATGTTAAAAAAAAATCTTGGAGGATGGGGGAGGTCTTTTAATATTATATTAATTGGACTGCATGCGAATTGCGTATCTGAAAATAAAAATATACATCGTGACAACCGCGTTGTGTCCCCTGGATTATCATCTATTGTTCCGTGTTGCGTCCGAAAGAATACTTGTTTATTCATTTATTTCTGTAATATGTTTGGCGATATCCTCGTAGATGTATACAGATTTCAAATAAGCTAAACAATTAGCTGTTTCAGATACTTTTCCTATCCTCAGTGTAAAAACGTGGGAAGAAAAATATGTATAAATATATACATTTTTACCCAGGACGCAACTCGGACACGTGAGAAAATTGCAACTCGGATGTACGTCGTGACATAACCATGGACGCAATTCGGACAAAATAATATTTATGGTAGCAATTCAAATGCGCCATTTAATATTGATGTCATAGAACATTTTTAACGCTTTGGCGCCACTGATTCAATGTGAAATAACAAGTGCGCGCGTAGAACGCAGGAAAAGTCGCGTACGGGAGCGGGAGAAAAAAACCACCACAGACGATAATGTAGAACAGATAAAAACACGATTTTCTCGTAATGGTATTCTGTTACGCGGGCACGGTCGTCGGTGACGGGATGGTGGGCGCTAGGGCGCTAGGATTTACGATAGATATCCCCGGGAATTCTGTTACTACTCGCCCGTGGGGGGAACGCGTTTCCGGTCGACGACTGCGACGACGTGTTTTGGCAGGTTTCCCGGGCACGCGGACCCGAAACTCCGCCATAAACAATACGCGTGCACGGCTGTAAAACAATATAATACATAGGTATATAAATCGCCGCAGATGCAACGGCAAATCAGCTGCGTGTAGCTGATGGATCCGATGCGCTTCGGCCAAAAAGGGGCCTCCGACTACGCGGTCGAAAAATGATTTCACCGTGTGTACGACACGTATATAATGCACATCAGCCAGCGCCAGTGTATGTAATAATAATATATTGTACGTTATACGCGCACTACAACTATACGCCATTGTTCGAAGCAACGACCCGAAACAGCGGCGCTGAAATGTGTTTGCTGCTTCACGTTGTTTTTACTCTATACCGGAGACGACAGCCACTGCAGCACATCCCACGGACGGACGGAAATCAATTTTATTTCCACCGTACCTTTTACCCTACGGATCATGTGAGTAAATGTAGCTACTGCACATAAGCGCGCGCACAGGTCCTATTGACGGGAGATGTAAGATCTTGACTAAGGAGGTTCAGTTTCAGATTTCCGTTTTTTTTCCTCAACTAAGACCTTGATGTGAGGCAGCGATACAAATCCATACGTATATTATTATAGTTAACTGCTAAACATTAAAATATCACAACAATTTTCAATAAATTCTATTTAATAATAATAATAATAAATATATCTATAAAAATTCAGTTTGAATTGTTGGCATATTGACACATCAGAACCTGTATGTGTATCATTAGAAGAATTGTTTTCAATTTAAAACTTGATAAGGGATAGTTTTTTTTCAATAGATATTTCTGCTGTCTAGTCGAAAGCCCTTCCCTACTAGGCCACTCATATAAGATTTATAGGAAGCTGCCTCTCTGCTTCCCCCATGCGCACGCTTATGGCAGCGAATCTCGCCTATTTTCTCATTCGTCGTCATCCTAAAATAACTCTGTCGACAGATCGCTCCTAATTGATTGTCATCATGTAATATACCTACGTCCTACAACCATTATTAAGACTGCAATAATGTATAATACGCCATATTATATTATAGTATATCTATTGGTTCGATGTGTCATATGTTACCACGGGCGTCCAACTCTACTTGACACTATTCCGCCGTACATTGTACAATATAATCGTTATGTTTGACAATCTTATTACTCGCCGTATGTTAGTGTTCTAGATCTTCTCAAAAAAAAATTAAAAAAAAATTTAAAAATAAAGATGTGATACGCATTAATATGCTAACATTTCCACGTAGATATTCGGTTTCCTTATGAAATATCTACGGATAAATACGTTTTGTTGCGAATTTATTTCACTTTCTATCGGATTGAATCTGTTTTCCAAATCGACTCAGCAAAAAGGGGCACGGCCGAAATGAAAACGATTAAACCACGGCGGAATGTACGAACGTTTGGCCGTCGACTTGGACAAGAAGTCCGCTCGAATCAGAGAGATTTCAAGCGCCACGTGTCGCTGTACTATACCATCACCGAAGAGGGTCGGTGCGCGAAGAAATCCCGTAGGTATTTATCCTACGTGTACATAATAATATGTACAGCTGAGGCGGCGGGTGTGTGCGTATAGTGTTTCGTGTACACACATGCACAACAAGATTATATTATTGTACTCCGCGTGTTCCCCCGGGAGACGGCCGCGTATTAAAAATAATAATAAAAACGAGAGAAAAAACATACACACACACACGCACCCCCGAAGATTAGACTTAATTGGCCGCGTGGCCCGGGAATTAATGAGGGATAATAAATTTAAAACCGTTTCGCGTTAAGGGAGTGTTGCTGTGCCACCCGTGTATATAATATATACATACTGTCACAATATAACTCGATTTAATATTGTAGTGCTGTTGCAGTGTATTTGATACATAATAATGTATATTAATGTATATTATAATATATATTTAAATATTCCGTATGATATAAATGCGCTTCACAAACATCGGGGGCACAAGAAAAAAAAAGCTCTTGCGTTGGCTTACGCCGTATATAGAGATGTTTTCTTTTCGGTAAACTCACACTTTGTACTGTCTATACTTTAATTGGTTAACTACGGAAACTGAGAATTTATAATGATAATTTATGGATAGCGATTGACACTATTTGGATCAACTCTTTTTGAACACACCAATCAGTAATATGAATTTAGTGAAATAACAACGAATAATAGTGAGTCGGTAAGTGTTAGGTTATATAATAGTTATTATTATTAATCGACTTTTACTGGAAATAATATCTCAAACTTTTTAGTATACATATGTTACGTAAATCATACCTAATTTTAATCCAAGTATAAGTTATTTATACATTTCTATATTTTAACTATTAATTAGATTTATTTACAAATAACATTAATAAAGATATTATCTTGTCTTTACTGTTTCAAATGTAAATATTGTAATTATAATGTTCTTACTATACAAACAATAGTACAAACTGTTTTTTTTTTTCAATCAGATATTTCGCAGTGTACATTATATCCTATAAATATGTCATGCATGTAGAATATGGAAAATAGACCGTATAAAAACAGACGTTTCGGAAATATAAACATCATCGTATACGCTTTCGGTTTCCGACTGCAGTACGCAGCGGACGAAAAACTGAAACACATGACGTTATATGTACGATATATATGTATATAATATACTTTCTGACAGCGACGTTCGGCTCTTACGTGGAAAATAATAGATTTTTACGGGGGAAACAAATGTACACGCGTTTCGCGCACAGATAGACGAGAAAAACTTTTTCAATTTTCTGCTGTCCGTCAAAAAGCCGAACTAGGAGATTTTTTTACCGTCTTTATTTAGAATTGTATACACCTATGTGCGTTTTTTTCTCCCACTGTCCGTATGTAATAGCGTACACGTGTATATATAAAATATATATAGTTTATACGTATAAATAGTATAAACACGCACGGGAACGCATAGAACGAGCATATAACATAGTGTATAACATAATCAGGCTGCGCGACCACCGTGATAGTACGGTATGAGCTACGTGTAAAAAATGAAAAAAATAAAAATAATTTTACGACCCCAAATGCGAATAAGAGCAACAACAACAATAATAATAACAATAATAATAGTATTATTACGACCAGTCACGAAATAGAATTTCAGCTGCTGTTTACGAGCGCTACCGGTGGCAATGACATTATCATAGCTCGACATTTTCGCTGTCCGTCCTAATCATATTACTTACATACCGTATACGCGGTTTGTCCAGTTTGAAATAAGCTAGCATCTCACGAATTCCTGATGACACTAACCGTATCGACCCGAAGTCCAGCGAGCACATATACAATATTGTATTATTATATTGGTTCTGTGTGATATATTATGTATACGTGCGTTTACGTCCTGAGACCGGGCTGGATCTATATGACATATGGCTCCTTGACGG
Source organism: Chaitophorus viminalis (assembly GCA_025469195.1). Taxonomy (NCBI): domain Eukaryota; kingdom Metazoa; phylum Arthropoda; class Insecta; order Hemiptera; family Aphididae; genus Chaitophorus; species Chaitophorus viminalis. The sequence continues at coordinate 2,622 of JAIPRK010002306.1, read as the reverse complement.
ATAATTTTGGAGGGAAGAGTTACAATAATTATGCAAGACAGTAGATCATTTTTTTCTGCATTTGATATAATATGCAGTTTGTTTAATTTAATTTACTTCAGGCATATTTTTCTCTACCATTAAATGATCACCAATCCTACAGCCCATATATTATGCTGCTGCTCTTTGTGAAATCCAGCTCAAAGGCTTGTTGGATCACTGTAGTTCTGTAACGGTAATGGCCCAATATCTTATTCTCTGATCCAGTGACCAAGTGGTGGGTTTAAGGGGGCATGGGATCTGTACCTCCCCCCCCCTAGACGCCGATGTAATCTTATACATATACACATATACAGTATGTTAATTAATTGGAAAGTCCTAATATAATGCAGATATTGATGTTCCGTTTTTTTAACATAATATGTGACTTACAACCCATCTTTTACCACAGTTAAAAAAATCCAAAATTCAAAATCGACAAAAAATTTTGAAAATAGCCACTTTTTAGAATTTCTTATAAGTTGCTCTGAGAAAAAAAAAATTGCAATCTGTTGATTTTTGAATGAATGAGAGCATTTTATATTTTCAAAAAACACAGCAAATTGTAAAATCATACAGTTTTTTTGATTTTTTTAGTAATTGTATTAATTACTGTTAAACATCTTCAATTTCAGCAGCTATTTATGTTATGTCCGTATTAATTTAAATCACATTTTAACATTTTAAATTTTATTTTTGGATAATGCAGGTGCCTAGATTTTTTTTTTAACATCATTTAACATTAGTTTTAATTTCATTTTAATTTTTCCGTTAAATAAGTATTAAAATTAAATTCACAATATCCGATAACGTAGAATAAGTATTTATTTATTTTGAAAATAATAAAAGCCAAAGAGCCAAAGAGTAAAATCTACGCATCTGCATTATCTGTATGAATAAAATTTTAAAATTATGATATCTAGGTAAATAATAATGATACCGCAGTGACTTCAACAAAGTATAATAAATTAATATTGTTATTTGGTATCATTATTTAGGTAGGTAATTTTAAATATTTTAATGCCAATTATAATTTAAATATCACACATTTTAACGTTTTCTCAGATAGTTCAAGGTTTAATTTAAACTGAAATGAAGTTAAAATGTAATTAAAATTAATATGCACATAAGTAGCTGCTTAAATTAAAGATATTTAACAATATCCAATACGATTACGAAAAAAATCAAAAAACCGTACGATTTTACAATTTGTTATGTTTTTTGGAAATATAAAATGCTCTCATTCATTCAAAATTCAACCGATTTCAAAAATTTTTTTCTCTAAGTAATTTATAAGTAATTCTACAATGGGGCTATTTCGGAAATTTTTCAAAATTTTTTTTTAAAAAATCAAAAAATTTTTTTTCTCAATTTTGAATTTTGGATTTTTTTTTAACCATGGTAAAATATGGGCTGTAAGTCACATATTATGTTAAACAAAACGGAACTTCAATATCTGCATTATATTTGGAGTAATAACTACTGACTTTCCAATTAATTAACATACCGTATATATTTAGTTTTATTTCAATTTTATCATAACGACAATGACCGATGGACGATTTCTTGTATATTTGTATATTATACGGATTGTATTCCATGTCTCCATGATTATAATTGTGTATTTGACACGTGGTATGCGTTAGAAAATATAAATACATATAATTTTTCAGGACATTCTCCAAGAGAATGTTAAAAATCCACCACAGGTCTGACCTATGGCTAATTTTTGTTGACTTGGCTTTTTGCCTATTTTATTTTGTCTATTAAAATATAGTGATACTCGAAAGCAAATGTATTCGCATGACTACGGTTGTTAGCGTATAGTACGATTTTCGCTGAGAAATATTAACTGCAAACCTTGTTCATGTTACTCTATGTCTATAAAATTGCGACGTGAAATAATTTAACAATATTTTACATCTATTGTCTATACTCTACAGTATTGTTTTCTGCATTATCTTCTCCCTCTTCTCGAGAGTGGACGTTTTTACTGAAAATAAAGTTGACTCGTATTCAAGTATATTATAGTGCCTACTAGTGTACTACGCAGCTACCCGTAGTTATATGATTAGATCTTTTGGATGTTGATAAAATTTGAAAACTTTGCAGTCATCGAGGATTTAGAACTATATTTTATGAGCAAACGACCAACCATTTAAATTCAAATCGTGAACAGTGGGATCAAGTCATTGTATTATATTACGTCTATATATAGTCTAGGTACGTGCATTGTACGCGAACACTAAAATAAATTACTATCGTTAATCGTTATTCTGCGTATTATGATTTTGACATTATAATTTTATGTTTTTTTTGCCCAGGCGTTTAATAGGTATTTATTTAATTTTAATTTTTTTTTTTTTTTACTAACTTTAGTAGGTAGTTTGATTGAACGTTTTTCTTTCCGTCGTCGGCGAGGTATATTATTCGAAAAGGTTAACGCTGACACTCGTTTTTATGATTTAACACATTTTCTCGTCCATAATAATAATAATAATAATAATAATAATAATAATAATAATAATAATAATAATAATAATAATAATAATAATAATAATAATAATAATAATAATAATAATAATAATAATAATAATAATAATA
>JAIPRK010002305.1:0-23152 GCA_025469195.1 Chaitophorus viminalis | reverse complement strand
TAAAGATCTTTAATCTGTAATATTACGTGAAGATTTGAGTCTTGATAAAGTTGTGTGTCAATGTCAAGCCACTGAGCAATCAGAAATTAATAGAAAAATACTGATACAAGAAAATGAAAGTAAGAAATTGAGAAGAAAGACAGAACCAATTCAATTCAACAAGGTTGTCAACGGGAAAGCAGAATCATCAACGATAAAAGGTGATTGAACAGGATTGTACCTAGAAGAATTCTAATAAAATTAATAGTAAAGCTTAAACAATTGATTGAGAAACTGTGTGAACAAAATATTATTGAGAAGTGTAAGGAGCCTAGTGAGTGGCAACATCCCTTAGTAATTGTAGAAAAGCCAGACAAATCTTTGAGAATGTGTTTATATCCGAGAGCATTAAATAAATATATAATCCGAGAAATACAAATACAAATTCTTACCGTTGATGAAATAAGGAATAAATTAATAAATAAAAAGTACTTTAAACTGTGTGATCTTAAAGAAAGATTTTATCAGTGTGAACTGGAAAGCGACCCAAAAAAATATTGTGCTTTCAGCACACCATTTGGTTCATACCAATTGAGGACTACCTTTTAGTTTAGCTAATGCTCCGGAAATTTTTCAGCAGTTAACCCCAAAATATTTTGGTTGCATTATGAATGTCTGCGTGTATTTTGATGATATACTTGTAACTTGTAAGTGAAGAAACATAACATGAACATGATGATGCATTATATCAGGTGGTAGAAAAAGCAAGATAATTAAATATTAAATTTAATTTTAAAAAGTTGCAATATGAGGAAAATTAAGTAAGATTTTTAGGAATTATGTTTAGCGTGGAAGGAATAAAACCAGATCCAGAGAGAGTTAAGTCTATTGTGGAATTAATAATACCACAAAATATTAAACAACTTCAATCATTTTTAGGAATGGTTAACTATTTAAGAGTATTCATACCAAATATGTCTGAATTAGTTGAGCCACTAAGAGGTTTACAAAGGAAAAATATTATGTGGTCATGGGATCCTAGCTGAATTACCGGCTCTTAATAATTATAACACAAAGATAACTTTACTATTCAATGTGATGCATCTGAAAAGGCATTGAGATGCTATCTTTTTCAGAATAATAGACCCGTTTATTATACTTCTAGATGTTTGAGTGATACGGAACAAATGTATGCACAAGTAGAAAGAGAAATGTTGAGTATGATGTTTGCGTGAAAAAATTTCATAAATTAATATATGGGCAAGAGATAATTAAAATATTCACAGATCATCAATCCTTGATATCCGTGATGAAAAAAGAAATAAATAAAATACTCAATAATAGGTTGAGAAGAATGAGACTCAAATTAATCATTTATAATACTTATGTACAATATTGTCCTAGGAAAAATATGTACATAGCAGACTCACTTAGTAAAAATTATATACAAAGAGCTGAAATGAGAGAAGAAAACTTAAACGATGTGATACATATAATAAATGAAGTTGAATTACAGTTCAAAATTAATAGACTAGAGTAATTTAAAGAATAAACAAATAAAGATGAAAATTTAGGAAAGATATTAAACTATTTAGATTTAGGCTGGCCTAAAAAATTGTTGAGTGGTGAGATTAGACGTTATTTTTAAATTAGGAATGAATTGACTAAAGAAAGTGAGATTGTTTATTATGAAAACAAAATAATTGTACCTAAAGTACTAAGAAAATACACAATTAAAAAATTACATATTGGAATTACAAAAACATTAAAAAAGAGTAAATACATTTTTTATTGGTCATGAATGTCATCAGATATAAAAAAATTTTATTGAGAAACGTGAGATATGTAAAAAATTTAGCTGTAGTAAGACAAAAGAACCACTGTTAAAACATAAAGTTCCTGAATTACCGTTCCACAAAATAGGTATAGATATAGCTAAAATAGAGCGCTCAAATTACTTGGTTGTAATGGATTATTATTCTAGATGGATTAAAGTGTTAAGTATGAAGAATAAAACTAGTGAGAGAATGATAGAACTATTAAAGATATTGTTTAGTCGATTTGGAATATATGAAGAAGTAGTATGACAACAATCCATGTGGAAGTGGAGAATTCAAAAAATTTGCAGAAAATTGGAATTTTACAGTAACATTATCAAGTCCCAATTATGCCAAGAGTAATGGACTTGCAGAAAAGGCTGTAGGAATTGCAAAAAATATGATAAAAAAAGCTAAAGTTGAAAAACAAGATTTAAATTTTTATCCATTAAATTACAGAAATAGCCCTGTGACAAGATTACCATGGTCTCCAGCACAGATGCTACAAAGTAGAGAACTAAGAACCAAATGTAATAGTTTAAATACAAAAATCTAAACAGAAAGAGTGGTATGATAAAACTGCTTCAAGTGAAGGAAAATAGTTTAAACCAAATGAACACATGTACTATAATTAGTACAGGACAAATTTTCAAAACAATGGTCTAAAGCCATAGTTATTGGTAAAACTAAATGTTTCAGGACATACTCAGCGAAAGATGAAAAAGGAAAAATACTTAGGAGGAATACAATATTTATGAAAAAAAGTGAGTAAATATGATTTTAATTTAGATGAAAGTGAAGAAGAATTTAGTTATGTTAATAATGATTAAAAATATAAAAAAGAAGTATTGAAGTTTGAGGAAAAATAGGACCAAAAAGTGATAAATAATGACACTATTAAAACCAAAAAAAGTAGAATAATTAAAAAAATCTATAACATTTAGGACTTGATGACTAAAAGTGCAAATGTTTAAAATAAATTATCAATGATATTGTTTAACTGATATATTTTAATCTATTTAATAATGTTGTTAACAGTTATATTAAATCTATTTAAAAATGTTGTTTAACTGTTATATTAAAATCTATTTAATAATGTTGTTTAACTGTATATTATAATCTTTAATGATATTGTTTAACTTGCATGTTATAATATTTTAATGAAATTGTTTGATTTAATTGTAAAATGTTACTGATACTATAATTCTAGTTATGAAGTGTTTTTTGTTATATTAAAATGATTCATTTAAGTTATAAAATTAATATTTTTTATAGATTATCCTTTCTAATAACGTTCCTAACAAATGTTCAAGAACATAAAAAAACACATTCGCTGTTGTTTTAGTCTCTGAGAACCACATTATTTATATTCCAATAACATGGTAGATTGTGGTAGTCAGAACACTCCCAGTATAAGTACTGGTTATACATTTTACTAGCCACTAGTTAATGCAGTTTAATAAGATAATAATTATGCTATTGTAGACAGTAATTGGACAAAAAGAAGAGGCAAACTATTGAACATAGCTGGTAAAATAGTTATAAATCAATCTTATACTTAAGTCAAAATTATAAATAAAAGTTTAATTTGTAGATTCTTGTATTGAAGGAAAATGTTTGGCTACAATAGAAAATTTAAATAAAAATAACTCTGTCATTGTTGAATTTATTCATGAACAATCAGTCGAAGTAGTACCTTACACTTAATAACTACATTTTGTGATACCAGCACAACAGAACTAGAAGATATTACACAACAGCCAAGAAAAAGATTTAAAAAAAAAATAAAATTTGATGATTCTATCATTGTTGTAGATGAAAGTAATTTACTAAAAATTTTAAAACAAAAACAACAAAAAAACGTTTAATTGTATTAATTATCAACATTATGTTTTACTTTTAATTTACTGTAGTTTTTATTAATTTTTTTTTTCTGATAATTTGTTGTTCAAACTAGGTCAAAAGACAGTGAATACAAGTGAATCCTTGTTTTCGAATAATATGTTAGAGTTAAATGATGCTTCAAAACCTAAAAGTAATTTTCATTATCATGTATATTGCCTATTACATATTGCTGAGTTATTTTAAGTTAGTAGTTTAACACTGAATATACTTATATCTTTGTGTACCACAAAATGTATCAATTTTACTAATCTTAAATATTATTTTGAAAAGGGGTATTCCCCATTTATAATAATTAGTAAATAGCATACTTAGCATATTAATAAACTTGCTTACTAATTTTGATTCATTATAAAAATGTTTTTGGTTCAAAACTTTAATATTTGTCCACAAAGTTTTTATATATTTTTACACACCTTAACCTAACCTACCTTACTTATTATTATTATTTATTTTTTCAATTGCTTATTAATGTAATGTATACAGCAATTTGATTTGCCTATTCTTTGATATAGGACTGGAAAAAAATATAATTCAATATTATTTTACTAGTAGCTTTTTATAACAAATTAATAGCAGGTCTATAAATAATATTACTGTATTATTTTATTATAGGTATGTTTGATATGAATGAAAACATCTTTAAAACTTCTACTGGTATATTTGAAACTAAAAAACCATTAAATCAGATTAACTTTAATGCAGATGAGAAATGTATGTTGAATTAATAATTATTGAGCTGATAAATTACTGAAATCTTATCTGAAATGATTTAATTTGTAATATTATTTTGAAAGCCAACATACAACTCAATTATAATGATATAAGTAATAATAAAGGTATGGAAAATTCACAAATGATTACTATATCAGATTTTATGGACAATATTCAGTACTTAAGCAATGTTCTTATGAATGGTAATTATTTCATTATAAATTTTTATATCCTCAACAACTTTACTTTCAATATGAAATATACCATTAATTATTAATATATTTTTAGTAAAATGAAAACCCTTAAATCTTATCTCCTAGTATTAAAGTGACTAAACTTGTTTAACAAGTATTCAACAACTTGATAAACAATGTTAAAATAATTGATGTTCAAAATGAGTGCTATTTATTTTTAAACTACTATTATTTACAAATTATTTTAATTTTTCTTTTTACAGAAGCTGTTCAGGATATTTTTCCTGATGAGCCCATATTATCAATTAAAAATTATATGAGTGATTGGCTTAAACAAGCTCCAAAAAGAAAATGAATTGAAATATTTAAAAAAATAAATTTAATATTTTAACAGTAGGTATAAATGTCTATCTTATTTAATTTTTAGCTAGTGGATAATGCATTATAAATTTAAGAAACATTCCTTATATAAATATTAAATAATATAAAATGTTTACTGTTTCTTGGAATTAACAATATACTAAGTCTTTTAAGAAATGTATAGGTAGATTATGCATAACTTAATTAATATTAATTATATAAAAAGGCTACTTGACTATCTACTTGACTGGTTTCTAGATCAACAAAAAATAATAATTTAATATACTATGTTAATATATAAAATATCCATCCTGCTCTATATGTTTTCTGAAAGAATACACAAAATACTTATATACGAAGCTTATACAAATAATATTCATTTAATATACTAATTTAAGTTATTTTATATTTGAAGAATATTTTTCGATTAAATGTAGTTTGTTAGTAGTAGTATTCTTAGTATACTATGGATATTAATAATAATTATTTGTAAAAATATAATTATATTCAACGTATCCTCGAAATATACTCGAAATGTATACGAAAAATATCCATTTTATACTTCAAAAATGAACGAACTTTACACCAAAAATATTCACTACATATTCCAAATATATACGAACCTTACACGAAAAATATCCAAAAAAAAAACGACCTAATACGTAGAATATACGTTAATTAAACGTGTACAACTAACGGATATTAAACATTGATTATTCGTTAAATAGTTATCTTTTGACTCAAAATTATTCCTTAATTATACTTTTTATCAACTTAACATCAACGTGTATAATACGGATAGTTCGTAAATGATAAACGTATATTATACATATAATATACGTTATAATGTTTACTATGTAGCCTAAATATTTGGCGTTATATTGTATAAGTGTATAATATTATACAATACAACGGCATATATTTAGGCTACAATTTCAAATGTTTCCCTTAACATTCATATTTTAAACAAGTAAAACTAAAAGTATTTTTAAAGGAATTGGAATACTTTTATAGTAGGTATTCTAAATTAAGTATTTAGAATATAATTTTTATAAAGTATTTAAATACATATTCAGAACTGTTTTTTATTAGTTATAACTAATAAACTATTCGTGTATATTTTAATCCAAATATTGGGATAGATATTTTGAATGAACAAATTACCTTAGAGAACGTCGTTTCAACACAATTTTCAGCCTTCCAAATATATGATGAGGATATCTTCGAAAGTGATGCAAGATGTGAGAGTAATTCAGAATTAGCAGTTATTGAGTGGCTTACGGAAATCTCTTAATATACGAAATCGACTGAATAATTATTGAACAAACGTCACTACGGTATATGAAAATTATATGCGGACGGGATGTACATTCTTGCCGTAAGTATAGTGAAAACACTGAAAACGCTCGTGAGTCGTGATAACGAACTAAATTAATGTAATTAATAAATTATACACAGCGTTATAATCTACACTCGTTATCACGTAGTACGTCTGCCTGATGATTATTGAACCTATAGAGCTTCGCAAACAGTGCAAACAGTGCAACCACCATTGAATGCTGAAATTGTCTGCCCTTTTTAAATAGGTACATGCCCTGTTCGGTCGATCGGTCCATTCCACGGACTAAGATAGAATCGACTGGTAACGGATGGGACGGCGGGGTGGTGGGGTCTGATCCCCAAATGTTTCTGCTCCGCTACACCGCACATCCATCACAAGTACACTATGTTCAACGCCATCTAGTGATAATAATATACGATAGAAGAGTAAATAGTGGTTCCCGCCAATGCATTTTTATAAAATGTATAAATAAATATCGGTATTTTAGTTAGACCACTAATTTTTTTGTTATATTTGAAAGGAAACATGCCTCGTAAATGTTCCATTATTACTTGTAAAAGTAATAAACATAATCAAAAAGTTACTTTATTTAAAGTTCCAATCACAGATGCCATAGCCTAGCATAAAATTATATAAAATCAAAATGGTAATGAAAAATGTAAAATTAGCCATGTTTGTAGTGAACATTTCTTGTCTGAAGATATTATAACACAATACGTCAACATTTCGCCAGAGATAATACAAGCTGTAAGTAAATATTTTGGCATTATTTAATAATTTTTAAATAAACATAGTTCATTGGTGGCTTTTAATACTTATATTTTTAAGATTGGTGGCACCAGGCAACGAGTTGCTTTAAAAAAGGGAGCTATTCCATCAGTATTTGAAAAGTATACAAACAACTGAATCATATTCTGTACAGAATAGTTATACTGAACCATGTAGAAAAAAATTATTTGAAAACCAAGAACCATTGACAAAACGAGTATGTCTAGCTCCTTTGCCAGTAAGTTAATAATAATTCTTACCAAATTTTGAAAGATTTATTTGTGTTGTATTTTTAATATAAGAATTAAAAGAGAAAATTGACTCATTTGAATCATTTTTAAAAAGTTCAACTGATGTATTGTTACCAATAGGATGGAAATTATATAAACACATTGAAATAATATCAATATACTAACTTATACATTATAATATAGAAGATGGAACACAAATATTTGTTGAAAAACAAATAGTATTTTGTCCTAAATCTGGCATAACTTACTATGCAAACAAGAAAAAAATTGAACGTGCCTTCTGTGATTTGACTCAGCTAATCTATCCTTTTCACATAAGTGAAGTGATTAATACTGTTAAATTGTTTGACAATAATATTCACAATTATTATAAAGCAAAAGTCGAAGACTGTGTAATATATTACATTTGTGGATTTATAACTAAAAAATGAACAAAAAAAATAACTGTGATGTCTGTCTTAAAATGATTAAGGGTAAGTATTATAATTTCATTATTAATTACTCAGTAATAAACTAAAATTAATTCATACCTAGGTGGACAAAATTATTGTAATAGACCAGAAGCTGCTTTAGTTAATTTGAAATCAAGAAGTGCACTTACTCATCCAAATCATTTTATATTTAACCTACTATCGTCTCTAGAACAATCATTGTCTAAGTACTATGATAATCCAGATGTTTTTTTACTGACCATTGATGATTTCTTTAATTCTACCAATACTGTTCTTCATTTTCAATGTAAAGATCACAAGAATAAAGTTCTTACATACATTATAACTCATTATATAACAGTGAGAATGCGACAGTATTCATTAATTTCAAACAAAGACCAAAATAAAGTCAACGCGAAGAAAAAAAAATTTTCAAAACTAGTTAACACTTAATAATGTTTGTACTTGTAAGATGCCAATTTGTGGTTTGTAATATTTGTATATTATATTTGTAGAGCATTTTCAGACTTTCAATTTTCAATTTTAACTTATTATTTGTTAAGTTGTTTTAATAAAACTATTAAATTCATAGAAATAAAATTGTTACGATTAATTCTCCATAGATGGCGCTGAATGTAGTGTACTCTGGTACCTTGTCTAGAGAAACATTTGTTTCATACTGATAAAACATTCGATATCAGTCCATTCTATCTTAGTCCATGGTCCATTCAGAAAATCCATAATATTTCTACTTTGTTCTTTGTTTACCGTGGGTGATATCCGGCATCAGCTGCGCAGTGCCCAACCCAAAGTGTGAGTAATCGACGACCGATCGAGCGTTTCTTACCCGTTGCTGCTCCCGTTTAACCATATATGATTGGATATCGTAGCTACGTTCATAAATTCGACGATTACACACCGTACGTAGAACTGTGCAATTACACATTTTGGACACTTCGAGTTTCAAATTTTTCTTCGCATCCGTTTTTGCGAATTAAAAACGATGATAATTTTATGATAAATTGAACAAAGTGACGTGGACGTGTTTTAGAGCCCCTGCGATCCCGGTAGATTGGTGAGGTACCGTGTCTGCCCCTCACCCAGCTCCTGCCAATGACGAGTGATACGATGCCTTTACATTATCATCTCTCTCTTGCCACGAGAGATCAACGACGCCGTTCACTAACGTTGCTTATCAACCAGTTTCGTTTAAAAATATTTTTCCTCTGACGTTGCCTGTTTCTATTTATCTGTGTTTATTGCCCATGTTCACCGTTCCGCTAAGCCCCCATTCTCCAAGTGAACGCATTTACACAGTTGTAACTAGGGCTTATTAATTAATAATCGGTACGGCGAACCTCAACGTTTCGAACGTGGGCGTTTAAGCGTTTTTCATTATCTAGAACTACAAGTAAGATTTTTAATACGTTTTTCTGGTTTTGTTCTATCGTTATTGCCAGTTGTGTCTCGTAGATAGAGGGGATGGGGCGATCGCCCCCTTCTAAAATGATCATTTATTACCAATTTATAAGTTTAATATTTATATTTCAAATTTATATTGTAGTATAATATTGTCAAAAATAAAAATTGAGTTTCCTATATTTAAACTAATTATACATCAGTTTATGGGAGTTAATAAATCATTCAATAATGTAGCTTCTGTAGAATCGATAACCAATAGCAATTTGCCGGGACCCACGAGCAGCGCAGCGATGCTTGGGCGATGTCAAAAGTCGCTCGTTATAACTGATAGAAATACAAAAACTTAGAAGAGAGAACACAATAATAATACTGCTGCAGGGGTGATGATTTTAATCGCCCGATATGCATCCGAACTTATGCGTGTTTATTATTTACTTTGAGCGGTCGTATCTCGTTATCAGTTATTATTTCTATTTGCTATTTGTTTCCAAAATGATACAGTGGAATTATTTACTTTTTAATCATGGATTCACCTGTTTTGCCAAACATAAAACAATGTCCATTATTACTTTAACTACTTCTCTATTTGTAACTACACGGGTATTTGATGATTTGACTGTCAGAATATCAATTCGATTATTTCTCATATACATGACACGACTGATTTCAGATTCTAAGTGATCTTTACATGACTCATGCTTATGCAGTCGCCCATATATACCACTAAGGTGGCCCCAAGCATTACAGCCTGAACTGACTAATCCATTTTTTTGTGCACCAGGTGTCCCAAAAAGCCTACATGTCCAACAATAAATTTTGTCAGTTGAAGGAGAATATGCTAACCAATTACGATGTACAGTTTTTCCGTTCACTAATTTAAAATAATATGTCGAAGAAAATGAACGTGAAAAACTTAAGGTGTCTTTTGGAAAAACAGCGTTTGCCAATTCTGATGCAGTAGGTTGGCAAGGACCCATTTCAAGTAGTGTTTTTCAAACAATGCGAAACAGTCTTTTTCAAATATAACACAGGATCATTACGAAATTTGTTAGGAGATTGTTCTGAATCATATATTGTGTTAGTCGATTCCAAAAGTATAGGATCAACTATATTTCCATCATTAATCATATTTTTATTTGAATCTAGAATCTGGTAATTCATAAGACATAGAAAATCATTATCAATATCTTATATTTTATTTGTGAGTAAACCGTTTAATATTTAATAGTAAAATAGTAAAAAATACTGAACTATACCTATTGTTTCTTCACTTTCACCAACAAGATTAATAGTTTTTTCACAAACTAATGTGCTTGCAACCACTAAAATACAAAAATAACATTCATAAGTAAATAAGTAATATAAAAATAAGTCACAAAGTAATAAAATTTATCTCGATTATAAACTATCAATATAATAGTAATGTTGCTCACTGAGAATATACTTATATATATATATATATATATAAACAGTATCAGTGCAAGTGCCCGACCCCTGCTAGCTTAGGTTTTTCTAAGCTTTGTAAAAATTAGGGGAAAACATTTTAAGGGCCACCAAAATTGTTTTCAATGGCAATCCACTATGGTACTAACCTATAATTTAAATAAGTTTAATTTTATATTTGGTAATAATGCATAGGAAAAAATATGTTTTCTTACAAATTTTTTTTATGAGTAATTTAATTTAAATTTAAAAATTAGTTTATAAAATAATATACATAAGAGAATAATTGGATATATTTCAAAAAAATAAGTTCTAAGATATTAAGTTATATTTAATTAATACTTTTATAGTAGAAAAATTATTTTCACTCAGAGATCAAACATTTTTTCATGATTTTTCATTACATTAAATTGCCCAACAAATAATTAGCTAATAAGAAAATTATTAGAATTTATTTTTCTATTTTTTTTATAGATATAAAAAGAAAAATAGTTAATTTATGAACACTGTATAAAATATGTATACTTTTAGCAGTTTTAGCTATATATGCTTTTAACAAAGAACCTATTATGTATTATTAGGTAATATATAAGAACCTATATAATATTATTTACATATTATGTACTATTCTTCAATCATATATCAATAAGTGAAGTAATATTTGATCTACGAAATCATTTTGATGTGAAACACGCATATTTTAAACATGATCCTGCATAGACTCAGACTCAGACTTAGTATGCATATGCAAATGCATATAATTCCAGTCTCTTATAAAAATATAATAATATTAAAAAAAAAAAAAAAAAAAAATACCTGTATAATTATTAGTGTTCATCACTTCAAATACATTGTCAGTAGAGGAAGTAGAAACAGACTCGGCCGTTGAAGTCAATGTTGTAGTAGTAACAGACTCTGCTACTGTTGTAGTAACAGACTCACAATTAGTAATAGTAGTAGAATCACAACTGTATGAGTTTTCTTCTATAGGTAATTTAAAAAAACATTATTTTAAAATTGTATGAATAATGCAATTATAATAAATTTAATATATATTACCTGGATTATTAATTGATTTTGGTTTATTCTCACTGATGGCTATAAAACTACTTTTCTTACTACCTTGTCCTATAATGACAAATTTTAAATTAATTTCTATTATATAGTTATTTTAATTTATAAATTATTTAAATGATTTCTCTACATTACTAAATAAATATCATCAATAATTATTCGGTACATAATGTAGGTATACCTCATTATTTTATTTATAGCAGAGAATGCTCTCTATATTTATAATTTAATAATAAAGAAAATTAGTAAACTTACCAAATAAAATAGAATCATCTAATTCCAGCTTGGGCTTTTTAGGATTACCGAAAAAATATTCAATCGACCTAGATTCATCTCTAGATTTCCTGATTTTACACAAAGATGTTTATCGAATCTAATTAGTGGGGTTCATATCACTTTTATTTTTTCCACAAGCACATATTTGAGGTTTTGTCATTGTAAATAATATTGTAATTTATATTTTAAGTAATCACTATTTGAACAAGCAATATACAATTTAAAATTTAAATTAAAGTGTTCAAACGAACAGTAAATAAAATACAGACAGATTTCATATGAAACACTGATCTAGACTACCATAAATATTCAATTTGCCGAAATAAATGCCGAATGCATATTATGATTAATCAGATAATAAAATTTGGAAACTATTTATAAAACATTTTCCCATTGCTGCCTGATGACCGAAGATCGCTCGCTATGGCTACTAATAGAATGATAACATTTTATTTATAAAAGTTAATACACGTTTCACTAAGTCACAACTCTCACGTCAATATAATAATATATTGTTTATAGGAAAAAGTAAAATAATACCACGAACTAAGATAATCTAAGATAACTTATATAATACTAATATAATATTGGTATTTTGATATCGAATATCCAAATACAACGTTACGTTTATTCTATTTATGACAATATTCTGTCAATAAGTACTCATTACTCAATACTCATCGTCATCAATTAAAATATAATATAGTAGGTACACGAATTATGTAATTAGGTGTTAGTGACAATTATTTGCATGTGGTAATTGTAATTGATTTGTACTCCAAAATATACAGTTAAATATTATATTATTCTAGCACTTACCTTACACAGTAAAATATATACCATTTCCAGTCCGCGTAGTGATTAATAATTATTATAATTAAATTAATAAAATAAGAAATAAAAATACCTATAATTAATAATTATAATAACAATTAATCTTCAATAGCCAAAAATAATTTACAACATTAAACATTAAACACTTAACAAAAATTTCAATGTTATGTTAAATGTAAATAATTCGTTAATTATGCAACAATATATACCTATACATAGTTGTAAAATAAGTGTGTTGTTTAACGTATTTTACTCAGTCTCGTTTACAATTTTACAATTTACTTATTAGTGAGTAATGAATAATTTGTTTTTTAAAATAGTGATTTTTAGGACTTAAAATGGAAATTTCAAAAATTAAGATTTTAATAGAACCAGATATACCTCTCCTCTACAATTTTGTTCATAGGTGTTTTTATGATAAAACCACTCAGTAACCCCCATAGGCTATAGTCATATTATTGGAAATTGGAACGCGCAAACATGTTTTTAAAAAAATTTTCGAGTAATTTTTTCTATGACAACTGATACGTCTTAATATAGTTTAATAATACTATCTATAGACTGCAATAATATAATCAGCTACAACAATGGACTGTAGTATTCTATAAGTATATAATATATTAATATCATCATAGTCCGCATAAACAAGGTAGTAGTATTGACGATAAGTCGATAACAGTTTCCTAAAAATGTACAAAAATACACCCACCCCATATTTTTGAGAGTGAATTGCACCTCTTGTAATAACGTCCAAGCCGCCTCTGCAAAGTACCATTTACATTCACATTCCTTTCAGAAAAGTTGCTGTTTAAGCAAATCAAAGTATTTTTACTGCCAAAAAAGGTGTCAAAAAAAAAAAAAAAAAACACACATCATTGTAAAATCAATAGATTCCATCACTCCGTTCAGAATCTAAAAACACAAAAAAAGAACTAAAAGATGGTGGATGATTTCATACAAAAAAAGTCGATTGAGGTATGTGTATTTGTCATGTCCCTAATGCTGGAGTGTTAATAATCTTGCTGTTCACACCAAAACTATTATCAAATATTTATACTCAATTAATTTATTTACCTCTCCAAATATATTTTGAAAATATATTTAAACATCTTTAAGATAAGCTCAATAAGAATGTATTAAAAATAGTTTCAAAGACACTCAGGTGAAAATGATTAAATCAATTTTAAACTCATAGGTATAATTGTTCAAATATGTGTGAAGATCTACGAAGAGAACCTAGTGGAAAGTTTAAAAACTTTTGTCGAATGTCTGCAACATACTTTGAATACCTCATCAATAAAGTAGGCCCGTTTATAGTGAAAATTGATACCACAATGAGGAAAGCCATACCAGTACAAGAAAGATTAGCTGTAACATTAAGGTTTTTGGCTACTGGAGACAGCTTTAAAAGTTTGTCTTTTCTGTTTAAGATATCATCTCAGTTTCAAGATGTGTACATGAGACATGTATTGCATTGATTGAAATACTTAAAGATGAAATAAAGGTATACAAATCTTTTAATTATTTAAATAATTTAAGTTTATTCTACTCTTTAGAAAAAACATTTTAATGTAACAACTTGTCAAACAATTATTTTAAAAATATGAAAACATAAATTATCAACCTTGACATTATTTTTAGAATTTAAAAAGTTAAATTTAACTTAAACAAAAAAAAATATTTCTTATATTATAAAAATGATAACAAACATAATTCAACTTTTAGTATTGGAAACTTCATAAGTATTATTTTTTTTGTGATAAAAATTAATTTTGTGGGGAATGTTGAGATGCATATGAGTTTGTTGGAAAAGGCTAAGGTACATGTGAATTTGCTGGAGAATGTTGTGACAGATATGTGTAGTATGGATGCGATGATGGTTCATATTCATCTGTTGGAGAATGATGTGATGAAACTGAGATTTTTGGAAAAGGCTGAGATATATATGTGTTTGCTGGAGCAGGTTGAACCACATTATTGGGGAAAACTGAGAAGTATGTCTTGAAAATAAATATGTTGAAGAATGCATAGGAACAATAGTAGGGTTAATAGAAAAGTTTGAATTAGTGTTACCACTTACCACTACCAAGTGTGGTGAGAACTAATAGAGTTGAGACCAGTAGATTGTTTCTTATATTTTGCATGAAAATACAACTTATCTATATCATGCACCAGAATACCTCTGGTGTTTTCATCCAATAATCTTAATTTTAGTGCCAGTAAATTTGCATATAGTGTGCATTCATCTGTTTCTGCGACCTCACTTGGTTGTTCACACACCTTTTTCATAATTGAATAAGCATCTTGTGTTGTGAATTATATAAGATTGTTTAAATGTGTGTGTGTATTATTGTAATTTTTGTGTGGGTGATTTATAGAATATTATTATGATATGAATTTTGTTTGTCTCGCAAGAACCTTGGTGCGTAAAGGTCGTTACGTGTGCAAATCACATCACAGTTTTAATACTAGTGTATACATTTTTTACTGAAACTATTATTACTTATTATGAAACGTGGGCACTAATTGCCGTTAATATTTTTATACTGTGCATTAATTATTGTAGGCACGAATTTCTGATCAATTTTTTTAGTACACAAGCGCGTGCGCTAATCGCCGCGGTTTGTATTAAAATTTATTATCAGTTATATATTTTTGTGAGTGCGCGAATCGCCGCAAATTGATTGTTATTATAATATTTTTGTTTACTGTTAAGCTTGCGCTAATCACCGCTATATTATTTAGTATATAGGTATAGTTGCAGCTGGCCAGTCTGCGCTCCACAAAACTGTGAGTTTTTATTTATTATTATTATTATTATTATTTATTAATTATTAATTATTATTACTACACTTTTATATATTGGTTGAGCCAAACAGGCAAATTGTTATATTATTATCATTGTTTATTTATTATTGTGCGATGGCCAATTTGATTTATATTTTATATTTAACGTGTTGCTGTGAATTATTTACCTAATTATTATTGTTATTATTTTTTTGAGTATTGTTTAATACACAGCAACAGTAGTTACCACATTATTGTGTACCATTTATTAAATTATTTCAGTTCCTATTTTCACTAGTTTTAAGTTACACATCGTATACACATATACACACTTACACACCTCATAGCACTACGTAGCTCGTCAGATTTGCGCGACGTTCCCAACCACTTCTGATTGAGCTATTCACATCTTACACACATACACACAAGTTTGGCCGACACTGTGAATATAGAGCGTACGCTAAAGGTGCGCGCGAAGTAATAGGTGTCCGGTGCGTGCGTATTATTATTATACGCTCCCGGCCAGTACACACTATATAACCTAACTAGGACGTTTAAAAACTTCAAGAGGAGAATTTAAAATTTCTGAATTTTCCTCAAGATTTGTGATGTCATAATTTCTCTCCAGTGGAATCAATATCAATTTTATCAATTTCACTATTACTATCTTCACCATCAATTAATTGAACTTAAGATTCCTATACAAAATTAAAATGTCAAAGTCACTTTTCTCAGTAGGTAATAAACATTATAACATATGGCCAGCTATAAAATTGAGTTGACTTAAACCTACATTTTGAAATTCTAAATAATATTCATTTTTAAAATAAATATATTAGATATTTTTAAAAACTATTTTTAAATGTTTGGATATTAATTATAAATTTGGTTGTAATTTGTTTAGTTTATACACTTAGATGTAACTGTTATAGATACAAACGAGTTGTGAAGAATAGTCAAAAGTATCGAAAGAGTGATGAAGAAGGAATTTTCTACAGTGTGTAAAAGCAATAAACACATAATTATTCAGTCACGTATATACAGTGGATCTGAATTTATCAACTACAGAGGAACTTTTAGTGTTGTACTTATGGCTTTAGTCGATGCTAATTATTGTTTTTTATATGCAAATATTGGTTGTCAAGGAAGAATTAGTGATGGAGGGGTGTTTTGCAATACCTCTTTATTTAAGAAAATTGAAGAAAATGATCTTATGCTACTTCCTGATCAACGACTTCCTTAGAGTGAAATACCTACAACATACGTTTTTGTGACTGATGATGATTTTGCCTTTAGTCCACATATCATGAAACCATACGCAGGAACATATGAGTTTGGCTCTACTCTCCTACTGCATTATAAATTGTATCATTTGTATCTTCCCACCAATTAAGGAGATAAGTGATAACTAGATTACACTAATATCATTTATCATTTTCTCATCACTCATTCACATTTAAGTGATTTAACTATTTAAGTTGTACGTTGTTAAAGTATAAACATGGATAAACACCGTGCCCAAATTCATATAGTGTTTCAGAATTTAGAAATTCATTTGCCCAGATAATATTATTTCATCGACGTACCTATCGTGCGTAATGCGTATTTTTTCATTATCAAATATTTTATGCACGGAATAAGAAGTGATGTCGATTTCGGACGCAATGTATGTTTATCGATGATTAAACGCGATCGCCTTCCCTTCGAGCCGGACCGATAACGCGTTAGCGATATCGCCGATCATTATTGTCAATACTTTAATTATTGTCATAACTATTGATCACGTCCTTGTTGTATTCAGTTTTTCAACTCGCGGTTCGACCGTACGGCATTGTTCTTCGGTTACGTGTTCGCTTTCTGCAGCGACAAGTCTATCTATTATAGTATCAAGTATCTATTCACCATCACGCTGCTTCATTGGCAAGTCAACAATAATCGACAAATTTAACCATCGCGTCGCACTTTGTTTTTTACATTCACGTGAACGATAGTCTTCGTATCGTACTTCGGACACGGGATTACTCGTATAGTATATACCATTAGTCAATAATATGTAGGTACTACTACTCCCTGTACTGCTATGCTGCTGATGAAAATATTAATTAAACGCATGGACGTTCTTTTTCACGACATATTGTGTATAACACTATCTACTATAAATGATCAGCGATTGTGCGCACACCGGGTTATTGGCGGTGGGTGAAAAGCACGTTTGTGGATTTTGGCCGCCGCGCCGTGACGTTGTTGAAAGTATATAATTCTACTCATCGGCGTGTTAAGTTTACACCGTATGCTACTGGGATTGTCTTTGTCTTAATTTTACCGATTGAAACGGCTGAAATATTTGAAGACACGTCACCGTATTGTGATTAATTGGTTAAATACAGTCTCAACTTTCATGACGGTTAGACGTGCGTTACCGATATCGTCTCTTATCTCGGGTGTCGTACCGTTGTCGTATGCACACGTTTATTAAGTATTCTAGTTGTATCGTTTATTTCTTTTTCTAATATTAATAATGGTTTCGTGTGTTGTCTGTGCGATCACTTTAAAACGAGGTGAAACCTGGTCGATTACCTGTTTATCGTGTAATGGTATTTTCACATGCAGTGCGTTAAAATTAATCAAGTTGATCTTGACTATTTAATTTCTATAAAAAAAAATTGATCATGTACAAACTGTACAAAAAAACCAGAAAAAGTTTCTAAGTCGGACCCCCAATCTGACAATATTTCCTCTTCGTATGTTAAGTTGATAAAACAATTAAATCTCTTAAAATTTGAACAATCTAAACTAATAAACCTTGTTAACAAACAAACTGCGAAATTAGACGCGTTTAAGCAAAAATTCACCGAAGTTTTTTCCCAATTAGCCGCAATCAAAGATGACAATATTCTTCTCCATAACAATTTAAATAGCTTAACATCTCGACTTGAGGCCATTGAACTCTACCGTTCCACTCCAGATGAAAATTCATTCTTGGATTTCGTTGACCGCTAAGCCCACTCCAAAATTGTAATTTTATTTTATGTTCCTGACGTGCTCAACGATTCCAACGACTTTTCAGCAGTCGATCTTATTTCTACTAAACTCGCTTTGGACATTAAACCGATCACAATTCAGCGACTCGGAAAATTTGACAGTAAGATTCGCCCTTTAAAAATTTCACTAGCTTCCGCCTCTGAGGTTTTCAAGACTTTGGGTTCGTCGAGAAAACTAAAAGTTGATCAAATTTTCAATGAGGTTAGAATAACAAGTGATAAGACTCCCAAACAACGTTTGTATTTTCAAAATCTGCGTAAAGAATTAGATAAGAGACGTTCAGAAGGTGAGTCAAATCTAACAATAAAATACGTCAAGGGCATTCCATCAATTGTCAATTCCGCGGTTCAAAAAGCTAATAAACCCTACCGATTTCCAACTTTACTATCAAAATTTTAGAAGTTTATTATCAAAATTAAACTCTCTTACTCCACTTTAATGTACTTTTGATTTGGATATCATCGCTTTCACGGAAACTTGGCCGCAGGGCCGGACCTTAACTCTTTAACACCCGGGGAAAATTAAAAATATACGCCCGTTTCAAGAAATTTCAGAAAAATTACCAGAATCATTATTATTTTTTTTTATGAAAAATCAAGCATACTCATATAGTAGTGTGAGCACCAACCATTTATAAAGCCGTTTGTAATACACTGGACCAATAAATTATTTATCAAAAATTATTTGAACAATTTTAGCTTAAAAATCAAAATAAATTAGTTTTTATATAATCAACTAAACATGTAATATTTTTAGAAGCACTTCTTAATGGTGTATTTAAAGTTAAAATTTATGGTTAATTTTTCTAAGTTTAGAAAAATTGTTATTGGTAATAATAACATTTATAAATTATTTATTAACAAATCTAAATTATTTATTTCTTACTTTTAAGTTTTAACATAAAACGCTTTATATAAATGAAACAATATTTATAGATTTTCAATTTCTGTTATTGTTACACTCAAAACTTTATAATTACTACATGTCTACATATTATGTATCTACTTAGGTAAGGAAAAACTACAATTAAATAAAAATATAACTAAGTACTGAAAATTAAAATAGTATAATGATTACCTATAACTTATGTATTAAATGTATAATATACTAAAATATATTATTCTAAATTTTCCAAATTTACAAAATGTTAAACTTAATATTTAAAACTTTATTTTTCTGGCTTTGATTGCAGAAAAATTATCAATAACTGAATCAAAATCAACTGTCTTTGTGATCTCTTTTTCGATTGACAAAAGTGACAAGTTAGTGAGTCTGTTTTGGTTCATCGTAGATCGTAAATACGTTTTTATTAATTTGAGTTTACTAAAAATTCGTTCACACGATGCGGTTGTACAGGGCAATGTTAGATACAAACGAATAGCAACACAAATATTTGGGAATATGTTAGTCATTGAGTACTCGTGTATTAACTCCAGAATGTTTAATGGTGTTTGATTTTTAAGGTCAGGTAACATACCTAATGCAAGGTTTTTAAAGTTAATTATTTCCTAAGTAAAGTCTGAAGGTTTTAAATCGTTATCATATTTTATGGCTAGGTTAGCAGCAGCTTTAATTAAATAATTTGAATCTCTTTCAACGAGGTCGGCTCCATTTAAAAATCCAAAGTCAGATGATACTTGATTAAGCTTTTCAAATCTCCAGTTCATATTCATAGTTAATACATCACAAACATTTTTTAAATTAATAATACAAGTTATTTTTGAAGTCGCATTCCAGTCGTCTGTAGATTCTTCAAGATCTAATAGTTTTACTCGTTTTATTCTTTTTTGAGGAAAAACAGTTGCAATACCCATTTTTTTAGTTAATTTTTCAGAACTTTCAAATAATGTTTCGTCTTTTATTTCGCAAATCGGTGATTTCATTAATTAATCCTTTAATTAGATTTGCAGCTTTATTTATTGTTAATGATTTCGGTTGTAGACAAACATTAACGCGATCAATGCTTGAAAGGATATAATTCCAAATAGATAACAAGCAAATAAATTCATAGTCAATGAATAATAGTATTTAGCCAAAAATATTGATTCAGCATTACCTTTTCCAATTATATTATTAAGGGCATTTTTAACTTCAGATAGTTGTGTGAAAATCGCTTTTATGGCTACAGATTTAGAAGACCATCTGGTATCAGCAAATGGTTTAAGTGTGAGTTTCAATGATTTCAATTCTTCCCAACGAGAAGGTGAACCCGAAAAAAAATTGAATAATTGTTGAATTTTGCCAAAAAAGTTTTTCATTTGAACATTTGATGATGCAGCGTTGATACCAGCCAAATTAAAACTATGAGCAGTACATGGTATGAAAGTAGCCAAACTATTTTTTTCCATAATATTTGATTGCACACCTTTATATTTTCCTGCCATATTTGCTCCATTATCGTAATCTTGGCCTCTGCAGTTTTGTATATTTAAATCATCATCAGATAACTGAGTTAATATTTCACTTACTAAGTCTTTTCCAGTTTTTTCATGTGATAAAATAAATCTTAAAAAACTTTCTTCTATACAAACTTTCCCATTAGAAATATGTACATATCAGATCATTTGAATCATTTGTTCCTTTTTGGAAACATCAGGTGTGCAATCGAACATAATAGTAAAGTATTTTGCAGACTTGATTTGATTTCTTATTTTTTCTCTGACCTTTTTAGATAATAAAGAAATAAATTCATCTTGAATGTGACGAGAAAAATAAGATACAGAGCCTTTCCTATGGGATTCAATATGTTGCCTTAATACTCCATCAGATTTACTTATTAAGCTAATGAGATTTAAAAAATGTCCCGCTACTGGATTACCTATTTCTTCAGAATTTCCTCTTAAGGCTAGATTATTATTTGCACAATAAAGTAACACATCTAATATTATTTTTAAAACATGTCACCACTTTTCTTGTTCTGATTTTATTTCTTTCTATAAGAAGTCATCAATACCCCCTCCTTTCATTACTTTATTTTCAAGCATTTTCTATTTTAAAAAATGTATTATGTGGTCTTGAGAATCTTCATGTTCTTTTAAGCGCTCCATTTTTTTCCAACACGAAAAACCTCTTTTGGGATCACTTAAAGCAGTAAAATGTTTACCAAATAATAGACAACAAAAGCAAAAAATTGCGTCATTTGGTTGAGAATACATCATCCATGATCTTTCAACACTTTCTCCATTAGGTAATTTTTTGTAAAACAAATGGTTTTTAAAAGGCTTATGTTCCATTTTTCCACGATCTGGGCCATGTTGAACAAGTATGCATCTTAACTTGTCATTTATAGTTGGCCACGATTGAGACTTATTAAATATTATTTCAGGAGGTTTTAACACATTTATTTCTTCATCAACAAGTGATTGTTTCTCAACTATACCATGTGATAAATCATGATCAACTAAAATATTTTCATCCAACTCTACAGTCTCTACAGATATTCGTTGAAAACTCAATTCATTGGTATTTGATGTTCGCTCAACTTGACTACAACCACTATCAATTTCAATTTGAATACTTTCATTTATTTTTTGAATTTCAGAAGCCCCATCATCTAATGAATCGATTTTGTTTTTAACGTTGAACCATTTACTTTTAGATTTATCCCATTGTGCTGCTAGTTCTTGAGCTTCTGCTTCTTTTTGTTTCTTTTTATTTCAGAAATAGGAACCTGGTGGTCTTTTTGACATTTTAAGCTTTAAAAATAAATAAGATGAAGAAAGAAGTTTAATAAAAAAACCTATCCGAATCAAATATATGAAACTAAACAAAAAAGCTCAAACAAAACAGAGGAGAAAGTACACCTATCAAAAATATCTCTATGAATCTTAGAATTTAAGAAACAAAATAAACAAACATGTTCAATGGGATCCATTATCTTCTTAAAGAATAAATAAAAATAAAAAATAAAATAAATTAACCCTTAAATGCATATAGTTGCATTTATGTAATGTTTTGAAATTTATGACTACTGATACGTTGTTAAAGGTTATACCATTGTATTCTTTAAGTAATTATGATTCTGATGTCTATTGAACATATGTTATATGAAGAGTTGGCTGTTTCTCTTTGTCAAATGAGAGAGTAAGTGCTCCCTAAAAGAGGTAGACCACTCAGAGAAGAAAATTTAGGTAATATAACAGATAGAAAAAAACAACGCAACATTAACACCACACCTTTAGATATAAGATATGATGGTGTTCAGCATTTACCTGAGTGGTCTCAAAGTAGGCAAAATGTAAATACCCAGATTGTAAAGGCATAACATACATCAGCCGTGTTAAATGTAGTAAGGCTTTATGTTTCACTAGAAATAGTAACTGATTTCAGGAGTTTGGACATTTTTGTTATTATTATACCAAAGACTGGTTTTTATATTATTATATTATTTGAATACATAATGATTGGTTTTAAAATAGTTTTTTACTTATAATATTATATACATTTAAAAAGAATGGTTGTCATTATATTATTCTCTTTAACATTCATTGTTTCTGCAGTGGTTATTTACCAAATT
>JAIPRK010002304.1:0-23174 GCA_025469195.1 Chaitophorus viminalis | reverse complement strand
TTTCGTCGTTTTCTATTTCGGAATATATATATATATGCAGCTGGTGGTTTGGAGGAGATTCAATATTGGTGCCTTTGACTTTAACTTGAAATCTTGTATCGTTGACGGGTCATACGGTTGCAACGATTCATAATATACCAATGTGACGTTGTCGATTTTTATTTTTGTACTTTTTGAAATTGGCATATATACCATATTACCTATTATACTATGGCTATTAGGCGTTTTAATATTATTTTATTGTGTTGTCCTACCTTGTTCCGGACACGCGTTTCGTCTAATATAATACTCGCGTGCGCGCGGCGCGTTCTTCTGCTGACCTGTCCAATGTGTAGCCGCGTAGAAGAAGTCTGGATGCGTTGCTGCCAGCTCGGTATTACAATAGCGCGTATATAATACACAATTGCTGCCATCTTTGGTGCGAACGGTACATTTAATCAGATAATAAATCGTGTTTTGTAAACCAATAAAAATTAATGTCATATTCTTGTGCAGCCGACACAATTTGTGGTGTGACGTGAAGATATTGTCGTCGTTCTCTCGGTCGTGGACGGGTTTTTCTATTCCATATTATTGCTGCTCACAGCCCAGACACACATAATATGTGCACACACGTATCATATTATTTATACCTAGTGATTCCTCCTCTCCTGCTGCGCCAACCACCACCGAGCGCGCGCTCGTGCTTTTTTTTATTATTTCTGTTTTATTATTATATTACGTTTGTATATACGTATATATATATATATAAATAATATAATATTATTATTTCTCATTAAAAAGATAAATAAAAGAATAAAACTGCCACTGAAAGTCGTCGTGTGACGCGACATCTATGTTCGCAAATACAATAGCACATAACTACCGCCGCACAACAGTTGTATACGTGAGCGAATATATATCCTCGATGTGACGATAGTCATAGAAATGTATATATAAATAAGATTATATAGTGTTGTTTATAGTGTTTGACAACAACGAGTTAAGCTCGTGATCCGTGTGTTAAAGCAGTGGGCTGTAAGTACTCACAATTAATACGAAAAGCATGATATGACTGGCGCGCGCGCAACACACACACACACACACATACATATACTTATTTACCTACACGTATACTTACTCTACTCGTATTTTATATGGTGTGTCTAATTATATTGAAATATCTGATCTCACAGCGATTGAACGATCAGTCGTGCGTGTGATATGACTGCATTTAATAGTTTCCGTGTTATGCGTTATACATGGAATTATGAGAGTCGAAGTGAAATAATGCTTGTTATGTGTTTTAAACGGCACTTATACAACTTTGAAGTCACTCTGTCTAAGGGCAAGGGAAGATAACCTTCTCGAGTTTGAAAACAAATATACGCATTATAAAATATTATTATTATTTTGATCATTTCAGATCGTTTAGGACTTTGCTGTCAATACCAATTAATAATATATTTTTATTTGTACTATAAATAGGGTTAATTTGTAAAACAGGATTTGTAATTATTTGAAATTCGGTTAAACATATAATATAACATCGATTTATATGGTTTATAATAAGTATATATGGTTCAAGATAAAAAAAATCAATAACGTCTGGTGAATAATTTCCAATGATTCCAATGTGCGAAAGGTTGTGATACAAATTAAAACAACGATTCATCAATCAATATATAGTATATATTACAAGTGTACAGGATGATTCTTTTAATATAAATCGCAGGTTATAGCATAATTAGCATTTTTGTGAGCAGCCTTGTAAAATATGTACAATAAAAATAAAACAAAAATTAATTGAACCGTATTCAGATCGTGGCGCTCAAATTTAAGTGTACCTATATAATATGGTGTTTATTTTATTATAACCATCATGTATACTTCCCGTATGTGTGTGTTTGTGAACAATACGTACATGATGAACATTAATTAATAATAATTATTATTGTCTGGATCACGTTGACCCGATGGCGGTGGTTTACTAGTTTACTAAGCGCGGCAATAGAGCGTTCGGATCTCTGACAATCGCTATTTAATATGTCGGCAATCACAACAAGATTAATGGACTGGCCGGTCGTACAGTCGTCTCCGACCGATACACATTACACACGCGCACACACACACACACACACACACACACACACACACACGAACATAAATGAGGGGCTAGGCGGACGTTATAAAAAAATAAATAAATAAATAAAAAGGATAAGTCGTATGACTCCTGCGAGTCACGACCCAAAACGCAATCAATACGGTAGTAATATAAGATAGTGCATGTATACTTATACATATTATATATATATATATATATACATACAAAAGTATAATAATAATAGTTCCATGCGTTTAATTGAGTAGGGGTTCTCTTTCACTGAGGATGGTCAGCTATATGTGTACGCCTGTAAATCACTGGCGCAAAAGCGTTCATCTAGAGGACTTGTATTTATATACTTGTACGTCAGACAATAAGGATAATGATTTGAAAGAAAAAATAACCGTTTAAACCCGAGTTTATATACAAATGCCTGTTCGTGTCAAGTGCATATCAACATATTATATACATATATATATACATATAGAATACATTTATAAATTATATGTGTTCATTGTGCAAAACCTATTTCATTGTCATATTAATGTATAGACTGATGTATATATGTATATAACGTATATAATATAAGCACAATGTACACTGCTGTTTCGCGTCTTTATATAGCAGGAGTTACACGACGAAGAGTTTGTGTCCATTATATTCGGCTGCAATAATACCTATTGTACAGTTTCGCCTGACTGTTTACTATTTTGATATTATATGTGTAATATTAACCGTATGGCCGTATGTATACGTTCTCTTGACACTGTATGGTTTATAGGTATCATGAGTTCGAGGCATGGCACAAATAAAATGCTATACTTGTTTATGTGTTAAATTATAGACAATTATTTTATTGGAAAGCATATGATATATTTGCATTAGTTTTAAACAAATATCTAGATGGGGTTTTAAATTGTGTAGTTGAGTGAGTTACAGCTGTTACCTAATGATATTTAGTAAATTAGTTTAATCATTTTCGAAGAAAATGTCATGAGCATATCTTATGAATTAGTTACCTACTATACTAATTCAATCAATTATGAATAACTTTTTATAATTGACAAAACAGTAATTAATGATCATGGTTAATTTACTAAATCATTATCAAAAAATAAAATGCATAAAAAGTCCCGACGTTCATCGTTGTCTACCGTATTAAACAACTATTGTTGAGCTCTTCGCTTTGTACCAAATATATGTTCTGGTGCAATAATATTTTTCTTTAATGTACGGCAGTTCAGAGAAAAAGGTTCGTGCATCTTGTGATTGAATTTATTTAAAACAATAATTTTAAGGAAATCGACTTTTGATAAACCAGCGAGCGAGCGAGTAAGATCGTAGGCCGTGCGGTATGTTATGAACCAAAATATGAACGATAAAGTGTATTGTATATACTATAGTAACCAGCTGACATTATATTCAATTGGTTTTGATACTATAGTAACCAGCTGACGTATTCAATTGGTTATAACTTATAATATTACTGGCATGATATTACCAAGAAACTATTACCTAGTATATAAATTGCGTTTTTATTTAATTCTTATGAACTCGAATCTTAGGTTCAGGCTTCAGTTAAAAAACCGGTTTTATAACAATATTTCCATTTAATAGCCAAAAGTATATTATTATAATTTTTTTATACATATATAATATGATCTATTGTAGTGTTGTAAATAGATCCTTAAACAACATTCGTTACAAAGACTACATTTTTTTCAAGTAACGTGATCTTATAATCTCAACAAAATGTAATATTATACCGAGTATCGGTTAATAATGAATTTATATATATATTATTACACTAAGCAGGTTACTTTATTACTTATGTGCAAAGTAATTGTCAGTTGTCACATTTTGTCAAATCGTTTTTCCAAGTATTTGCACGTGTGAACATTGTGCGCTTTCTACAATATGCATGTAATAATAATAATAATAATAATCATTATAACAGTCATCTAGCAGACCAATATATTATTTAAAATTCGCCGCCTCCGTCGTTATAGCGAGCCAAAAGGCTCAATTATATTTTATTGTTATTATATTATTGGGACAGTAGCATAATCCTATTTTATTGTTATTAGTTTTATTAGAATAGGTCACAGGAGTGGTGTGAGGTGTTATCGAATTAATTATATGAAAGCAGACATTTTATAACATTATATAGAAACGATACTGAACGGATTTTTTCTTTCTAATTTTACGGAACAACGAAATCAGATATTAAGCTGTGAATAAATTTTCAGTTGTTGCAACTTCTAGTTGTAATCAAATCGATATTTTTGCACACGAGCAAATTTTAAAAATATAATACAATACAGTATACCTACCTATATACAAATCAATAACCAGAAATGGGTATGATACTAAAAAAAAATACCAATTATAAATACTTAACAATAATAATTTATACATCAACTAATTAAAAATAAAATAAAAACAACATTTTTAGCTTAAAAATATTCAATTTCTGTTCATGAAATATATTTCTTGAATAAATAAAAGAATAGTTGAAAACGTGTACTAAAATTAATAAATTTGAATAAAGTGAAAATTGTTTCGATCGGTTATATAAATTTACAAATGCAAATAAATTATTCATTAAATATATTGAATAACTAAAATCATTATTGTATTTATAAACCAAATAAATTAGTAATTAATGTTGTCTGCATGTGTTTATCACATCATCTTTAGAGCGTGTTTACAAATTATGATATTATCATAAAATAAAAATGAAATTTAATTTAAACGTATCATTAGTAGGCACACAGAAATGTCGGTGCACCGTAACTCCGCATGCATCGTAGCCATTTTATAATATATTACCTAAACTCCGCATACGAGGGTTTTTTTACACCTTAACTCTTTTTAACCTTAACACCTTAACTCCGCACATATTTTTTTTTACTGTTCAATACAATATATAATTATGTTATTAAAAAAAAAAAAAAAACATTTATATCAATTAGAATAAATTTATTTTTAAACTAAAAACTAATAATCTAAGAAAAATAATATTTAACACAATTTACAATAAACATAATATGTCATGCGGACTTTCGGTGTTAAAAATATTTTTAAAATGCGAAGTTACTGTGCGTAAATTTTTTTGACCATGCGGACATAATATGGTGCATGCGGAGTTGCGGATTTTCAAAAAAATTTTATTCATGCGGAGCTACGGTGCGTCCAGAAATGTATCTACTACCTATATTTTTTCTACCCGGGTATTCACACGTCGTTTCGTTTGTGAAAACGTGCAAAAAGATTGATTTTTATATTATAAATATTGAAAACGTTGGAATATAATAATGATAATATTTTTGAAATCACCGCATGTGCTATGTGTGGTGAAATTTGGCAGAACGAGAATTTATATTGAATCGTTTATTTTGGCATGGCATGGGTCGGAGGAGGGTAGAGGTCGTAAGACCGATATCTGTGTGTTAGTGCAATAATGTAACAAACCCACGTTAACTCCGGGGCGACGGCGACGGCGGCTTGGTGCTACTGATGACGTATAATAATATTAGCGCCTGCGTGTGTACAACATCAATGCGTGCGCCTATCAATCACGCACGGAAACCGGTAAATCATTATTTCAATAAACAGGCGCCGCCGCCGTTTGCACCCACGTATGCGTATCCGACCACGATCGGCGGGAGAGATGGTGGCACGCGGGTTTCCGGATAATCGAAAAATCGTGTCCTCGGCTCCGCGCTCTGCATATCATCATAACACGCACTCAATTCTACTATTCTCTCGCGGTGTATACGTCTACTATTGTGTATACGCGCTCGTCTCTCCCGAAAACACAAACGTTGCCCGCGCCACCCGCCGTCGTTTATTTCACTCTCACCATCGTAACATTATATCGTACAAAATGTATTCTGTATAAATATATATATATATATATTCCACGCGCGGCCGCCTATTAGTTACGGTCCAAAGCGGTTAAACGATGGCGCTCGTGCCCGCGCGTTTTCCTCGACCATAAATCTAACGGGGACGTGCGCCGCGGCTTTATTGTTGTTGTTATTATTACCTACATGGGCTGTGCCTCGGACGCGAAAGCTTGCGATTTTTCATTCTTCTCGCTTCGCGCATGCAAAACGCCTGGGAAAAAAACATCAACGTTCCGCGACGATGGCCGATATTGCGTCGGTGCAGCTGCAGTCGCGCAGTGTTACCGTTGTGTTTTATATTCGTCTTGTATAGTATAATAATATTATCTCGGTGTCTACTATTGCCGTTCGAATGCAATGCAGCGTTTGTAAACGTACGTCGGAAACGATCGAAAAATAAATGTAATAAACGCACCGATACGATAAAAGCCGTCCGAGAGTGAGAGAGAAGGACAGAGATAAGTATAGAGGGAGCGAGAGTGAAGGAAGAATGTAAGAGGAACTATAATACGTATTTAAAGGCAAACGTGGGTCGTATGTTAAGACGATTTTATTGCAATGCGCGTACAGTATAATGCGACACAGCAAATCCTCGTCGCCACGGGAAAGACGCCACCATAAAACACGGCTGCTGCTGCTGATTCGAAATTATTGCGTCGCACCGGTGATAAACTTATACTACATGATGGTATACGCGCGCGCGCGCGCATATAATCGTGTACACCATCGTCCGTCAAGCATAATATTATTATTGTTATCATAGTATTATACTGTACATTATAATATCTTATATCCATATATCACCACGCATGGTACACGAGCGAACGAGTATTCGTATACGAGCACACTACATACTACACACTATATATTATACATTCTTGTATGTTGTATGGTTATATTATCTACCTGCAGCTAGTACCGGATCTAAGTATCGGGAGGCTGTGGGTTGCCGTTAAAAATAATTTATTAAGAATTGAAATTAATTGTCAGACTGAAAATTCTACTCAGTAATGAATAATCTATAACAGACTATAAATAATACGAAAATCAACCGAAGTAATAAAACTGGTGGGAATTCAATATTATATTCATGTATATACTATTTTATACAACTTTGTTTTTGTCTTATATTTACCTTCAACTATATATTATATAATAGACTTTTTTTTTCTTCTATTATTCAGTCAATAGTCTATAGCTTTAAAAGTAATAGAGTGATATGGTATGGTGAAATGGTTTGCCGCAATTCTGTGGCTAATCACCGTACAGCCGGATGAGTAACCACAAATATTAAAAATAATTATAGTATAATAATAAATTGATAATGTCTATAATAATTGATAATAAATGATAATAATTTGTAATATTTACAAGAAAGATGAACTTACATTTATGTTTCCCTATTTAGTTCATAGTTCAGTATTTCAATCATATAGAATCATAAAAATTAAAATTACTATATTATATTATATATAATATTATTATATTTGCATATTTGTTATATGCAATTCTAAAAAAAATATCATTATAGTCTTAAAGTCTTCAAAATCATTCTTGATTAACAACCTATCATTATACACTACTATATACTGATTTTATCTAATTTATTGCTCTTCAAACGATAAATCCTACATTTGCTGTGGACAATTTGACTTGTATAGCAACTTGCCATTTTGTGCATGTGTATATTTATTTTTATTTTACTGTAAATAACCTAACCTCATGGGTTAAATATATGTGAAAGATTTCGCGCATACGTTTTATGAAGTACCTAAATTAAACAATAATTCTAACGCGCTCACACCAACGCGACCTGCTGACGAATTCATCTCGTTAAGTAGACATTATTTATTCTAAAATAAACCCTATAATGCTTAGCCCTCCATCCATACGGTGGCGTCACTCCGTTAAGAAATATAATTGGGTTATTAGTTTATTACTATTATTTTTTTTTCTTTCATTTTTTATTCAAATCGTGTTCCGAGACACATTTAATTTCGTTTCTAAGAATGTTTATTCTGCTTCGTGCTGTAATAGTTATAATTAATAAAAATGAAAACGTGTTTGGTGCATCGAAACTGTGGGCTGCAGAAAGATTTATTATCATTTTGTAAATAAAACCTCCACGCGCGATGAAAGTTATATGAAACTCGAGACATTGTTAACTTGGTATTCCCCAACTGTATGTAAGGTGTCAATCCCCATGATATATTATTTTCATTATTACGTATTTCGCCACGTACACATACAACGAGTGATACGATTTGCCGCGTAGAATACAATGGCAATCGTGCTTTCACGTATTAAATTATCATTTTACATCCACCGTATAATCCTATACAATCTATATGCGAGTAATATCTTTCGCTGGGCCTTATTATAACACTTCTGCTAAAAATATGTAGATCAAATTCCATTCTTTAGTTATAACGTAGTTACTATATAATATACTATCGTACAGTGTCAATCGCGTTTTTACTACAACTTTCTAGATTTTAAACCTTCGTGTTCACTATGTTTCTGGAGCTAAATTTCAATTTCAATCCATCGTGCCCAATACATATACACAGTTATGTCTATGTATTATGTTGTAAATTGTACATTTCGGAAATCCGTTGCATAACGTCCATGCGTCCTATCGGTAAATTCTGTAGCGTGTATTATATTGTGTCCGATACATGACACCGAGTTCTTTCAGTCGATGCATTTGTCGTTGACGTGTGATCTTCAATGAATAATACATGGCTCGTTGAGCTCTCGATTTGGAATACAAACGTGTAAGTTCCATTTCGGATAATAAATTCCACCCCTAAAATCTAAATCGGTACGGCGCGCGTGTGTTATATGCGACTGATCGCGCGGCGACGCACGCATAAAGTCGGGTATATATGTATAGATAGGTATCATGGGCACGCTGTGCCCGTGTATACAGTGCATACAAAAGGTTAAGTTCAGAAAAATCAAGATTGACACGCGTTAGATCAAAAACAGAAAAGACCCGTACCTCTATAAGGTTATACTTTATTCGAAACGTTTCGAAACGTGTCTTGCCAATGAACTGCTTGGATTGATTTTTTAAATTAAATTCAATGTGTTCGCTTTGTCCAGTGGATTGTGTTTATACTACATTGTTTAACGCGTGTTCTAAAACCGTACGCATGTACATAATATATTCTCGCGTTTGCACCGTATTTTTCGCAAATATGCGTTCCGACGAATGACAATTTCTACAAGTCAAAAAAAAAAAAATGTTAAAATATTTTTATCGAATCATACGTGTATACGGTTTCATTTATCACGCGTGTATCCATAACCAATTGACATAGTATCGGAAATTCAATCTTCCCTATATTCTATAACATATATACGACGGCCGATGTTACAAAACCGTTACGGCAGATATCTGATTGAATAATATAATACTCACCTTGCGTTACATTGTTTGGTTATTGAAAAAAAAAATTATATGTATATGTTTACATACAATTATGTTTCCATTTCCAAAAATTAATCTTAATTTTTTTTTTTTTTTTGTTACAGGTATGTTTTGTATACATTTTATAATAGTATAATGTAAAAGAAAATTAATGCGTTCCTGCCATTCTGACCGGAATGATTAAACGTGAACGAAGTGGTGAGTTATTCAAAATGTTATATTGATTATTGTTGCTTAAAATATTATTCCATATATTCATACATAGAACCTTTTGGTTGTAACTTTATCGAGTCATAAAATTTTTGAAAGTATACTAAAAATAGTAGACACGTATTTAAAAACGAGCCATTCAGAATAGGCCACATTTATTTATAATATATAATGTAGTTGTACGAAGTAGAGTGATAAAATTTGAATTGTAAATTAAATGTTCTATGTTTTTTCTACTTTTTTTTTTTTCATTTACGCCACTCGTACATCGCTGTACCATTTGTATATAATATTTATTGTATGTGATGTAATAATTAAATTATTTGATCTCGTGACTCACGTGCGCGCACTTAATTCGTTCCGCGCGAGCGGACGGACAGTCCGTGTTATATCAACAGTACGCACATAGTATATACGACAATACAATAATAATTACAGTCACATTGTGTTTAGGGATGGCGATTATTATCGCACGTATTATTATTATTATTTAAGGGATCGACTGTGAGGGCCGCGCGCATTTCGTGCTCGGGCCAAGACGCTCCGGGCAACGCGTGCGATCGGCATACGCGACAAGAATAATATTGTATAATATAATGTACATGGCCGTTGTTGAATATACCCTTCGACAGGACCACTGAGATGGATGAGTCATTAATAATAAGTTTTCGCATTTAAAAATATAACGAATTTATAGTACACATGCACTTGGCCGAGCACGCGTGTAAAATATTTTATTACTTTCGCAGGAGCTATATACGAGTATATGCCCATTGCGACTCGCATGACTTAGCTCGTTTATGGACATGCGGCGGGTTCTAATACTTCTACAAGACTTCGCAGGAAGATAATTCCTTTAAGCTAAAAAGATTATATATTATTTGGATTGCGCGATTTCGGTTCATAAAACCAATAATATATTTTAACAATACCTATGTTTATATATATATGTAATATATATAATATTACCAAATAAGTGTCTTACGTTTCATTGGATTTCGCTATGTATTTATACAAAGACAACTACAAAAATTGGTAATTATTTTTCGGTCAAAATGTGTATACCTATATAAAGTATGTACAAATTGTTACTTGATTCCTCCAACTGTAGCGAACTAATTGCACTCTCCACAAGCACAGTACAATGCGTATATTATATCTATTCTGTTGACCGCGCTGTAACGATTGCCTTAAGGAGACGAGTCGCTCATTATTCCTATTGGCTATTAACATAACGTTTTGTACGCGACGGTAAATTATCAATGGATTAATACGTTTAACGTACAAATAGCGTTTTGCCAGGACTTATTCGGAAACCCGCACCGCAGGACGGACGCGTGCACGTACCTATAAATTTTCTCGCGCAAATCAATCACAGTGACGACATACATATATAATAATAATCCATACAAACACGTGTATAGAAGCTATACTTTATTATATTTTATATTTGTATACGTCCTCTTATTCTATACCGTGTCTTACTACACAGTTACTGAGTTACACGTTTTATTTATTATTTTATAATATAAGATATATAGGTATATTTTTGTTCTCTAGTGTCGGATACGCGACAATAAAACGCATCGAACGGTGCGGAATAAGCAGAAGAGCGGAGAAACGTCGTCGTATAAGCACACGGGTTAATTTCATAAATATTTTCAACAGGCGTTCAAGTCTACATAACGCGTAAACAGCGTATGTGCGCGTATACGCCACCGCTGCAATTCCGTCGCGCGACGTCTGTATACTATTATAATATAGCTTAGCTATAATAATACAAAGTCTGTTCATTTCAATATTGTATATTATGTTCTATACATACCGTAGGTATGCAGCACATATACTATTAAGTCGGATTCACACTACACTGTGTCGTGTATTTACTATACTTTGGTATGTATGATACCGCATAATACATAATATCACGAATGCCTTCTTTATTTACTACCTATATGTATCAAATCCTGCAGTTTACATATTATGTTAAATCGGAGAATCTATATGTAAAAATCAACAACGTCTAGTTCTAAAGTTAGATAAAATCAATTTTGCGATAGTGTATGTATGCGTTTACCTCGGTGCCGTGTCACAAGTTCCGTATTTACCATATGATTTATAGGTACGCCTAATCTAACCTTAGTTCAGCCAATTAGAAACAAATATCTTGTATGGCACGGTATAGTGTAGGGTGAACCCGGTTCGATGTATATATATTCTGTCGTCGCAATCTACTGAGATGTACTGCGGGAATTACACCGGTGACGATCGCGGACATTCACGGGGGTTCGCGCGTTTGTAAAGTCGTATCGCGCGTGCAGGTTACATAAGAATCTTATCGCAGACGTTTAAACTTCCGATAGAAGTTATTCGTGTTTGACATGTGCTGTTTGAACGCACGCCGCGATAAAAGAGATTCCGTGGCGGCTCTGGTGATTGCTATCTCCGACCATATTCTCCATCGTCTGCAACACAGTGGAAGTAGATCGAGTCAAAAGGTATAGAGGAGGTATATCAGAGGTTCAGACTACAGAGACGTTAATTGTTCGGTAAACAACAACAGAAAAAAAAAAAAAACCTTAATAGTTATGGATGTTGCGTGGGGAGAGAGGTGTATATGAAGTAGATAATAGATATAGTGCGTGCGGCGGGCAATGAGTATGTGAAAATGATAAAAATGATAAAAACTTAACGCGGAAGAAGAAGAAGCGGGAAAAGAAAAATACGTAAAATAAATCGTCGTACAATCGCGTCGTCGCGGTCGTAACAGTGAAACGGGTTGTGTGCTACGATGTCGCGGTCGGCACGTGTCAACGACGCGCAATGTTCATAATATACACGCATTCCTTGCTCACGTTTACGTTTGCAAGACATATTTACGATTTATCGGATCAAACGTATACTGCGAGTGCGTGTTTTATTTTACTCGACAGCCGCGCGACTTTAAAAAGAAAAGAAAAGAAAAGAAAATATCAACTAAAAAAAAAAAAAAAAAATTACCTCGTCTTTTGCTGCTATATATTATATTATGTAGGTACATGCATGTGCGTATTACGTCTCGCGTAAAATCTCATGTTATCTGATGAAACGCACACGCCGGACACGTTAAGCCCGCTGCGGCTGTTGCTGCTGCAGTCGGCGCCACGCTTGACGAATTATTAGACGACTTTTTCGCTTTTTATTATTATTTTACGTCCACGCAGTTTCTATAAAACGCGTCTGGACAACAATAATTATTTAAAGAGCCCCGCGGTACGCGCCGCTTTTGGGAGAGGGACAAAATAATTCTATACATATTATACATTATGGGTGACGCGGATCTGCCTCTCGTACGCGCACGCGTGCGAAATACGAGGTAAAAAGAAATAGAAAATATTTATACATATCGTAATATATATATATCGTATATATATATATATATATATATATATATATAGTACCGGAACGCGTTGAAATGGCCTTTTTAAGTAAAACCGGAGACTGCCTCTCCTTCCTCGTTGGTCTCACACACACACAAATACACACACACTTGCCATTTCACATAAATAAAAAATATACATAAAAAATCTAATATAATATTTATAGCCCGATAACAAATTTGTACTAGTACCTATAGCTACACGGCGCGCGCCACCGCAGCCGATAATAAATATTGTCGCACCACCGTCTCGCTAAGTCGGATAAACCGTCAAGCAGCTCGAGGTTGCTCAATCCCGTACAATATACTATTGAAAACAGTTTGATACAATTTTTTTATTTTATTATTCGATACGTTTTCAAAACTTTAAAAGTTATACTATAGTATATTTAAATGATACACTATATTTATTTGTAAATTTAATTAAATATGCTAATTAGACATATAGGGTTAAAACAAATATAACTGATATTTGGAAAATATGAAAATACAATTATGCTATACTATTTCGGTTCCTAACGGCCTTGTTATTTTAGTGAAAATTCAGTGATCCATTGTGATAAAAAAATTGCTATTTTCCCCCACAAGGGTAGGAATCATATAAATCCAATTCATATTTTGAGTAAATTTTCTGGTTATCATTATTGCAATGTGCTAATATATTAAATGTGAACATTACATTGAAATAATATGTTCTTAATTGTTCTATTTTTCATTGTTTTCAATTTATCAACTTTTCTTGTTCACCTCTATAACATTCTATTTTCCCGCCATTTCTATATCCATCCCCGGATATAACTCAGAATATAAGTACCTAACATAATGTTGTTCACGTGTGCATTTAGTGTATATATTTAAGTATATTATCCATGAGCTTTGCAGTATGTGCAAATGAGACGTACAAAAAATACGTTGCGCGTCGCCTATAATCTGTTGCGTATGTCTTCTAATTACATTTATATGTAAATATATAAGTATATGCATAAGTATATTTATTATATATTTGACTTCGACACATCGTTGAAGAGTATATTCGGAGAAGCAATAATTTTTTATGTTTATTCACAAAGTGGCAAACGATATTTTAATGTATATTAAATATTCAAATTATTTTCGAATAGCACACGACGTCGTTTGTTGTGCATAATATATAAAACATATTTATCGTTGATTCTATTGTGCGAGCTCTTTGTAATTTGTCGATAAATGTCAATAGTCCTTGGGTAAAACAACATTATCAAATACTTAATGATATAGGTTTGAACTTTTATGGTACAGTCTTTTTAAAATATAAAAATAAAAACTGGTTTCTCTTTGTAATTTTTGATTTGCATATAAGCGTATATTTTAGTAATAAAAAAAAAATTAATTTGTATATTCTCCTTTGACGTTTAGTAGAAAACCGTTCAATTAAGCTGAGCTTACCTATATAACTATTAATAATAGTATTTTTTTTTCTAAATAATTTATTATGATATTTTCAAATTTATCTAGAAAAAAAAAATAAATAACAATACCTGGTATTATTAGTTTTTAGATTTAGTTTTTTTTCGAGAAAAAACGTCGACCCCTGTGATTATATTATTTTATATACGTACAAAATTGGTTTTACTAATAGTGTAAGTTGTATTGTACGGTGTGTACGGATATTATATATTTTATAATATAGCTAGCCATTTATTCGTTCTTGTGGAGCATATCGCTCACTGTCGACCGAAATCAACGAACCAGATGTCCGGATACTGCTGCAGCAGCGGCACAGTCATCACCGTATACCGTATATCAACGCGTGTGTTCTTAATAATCTGCCAGAAACACGTGAACCGCGCACATATGACGCCAACACATGCGAAACAATCGAGATAGGCCACTATTATATATTATGTTTGTATCACAATCGGCCCAAAACCGTTGACATTTACATTCAGCGCATTGTCGCCACCGGCAAACATTTGTTTCAATTCAATAAGGGCGACTACTACATAATATTATTATCGTATATGGTGTATACGCAATGTTGACATATTCTGGCTGTTTATAGCGATTTTTCACGAGTTTTTTCCGGAAAAAATATAATTTTGTTCGAGTATACGTTATAGTGTTTACCTACGTACCGCTACACGTACATAAAAGTATAATCAATGCACGTTACATAATTAGCACCACTCAAGTCGAAATTCCTAAAAATAGTTGTATCAACTATTGTTATTTCCACTGTGGTAAATACAGTTTATTTAATAAGATGATGTGACACGGTTTCGAGTGAACATCG
Source organism: Chaitophorus viminalis (assembly GCA_025469195.1). Lineage (NCBI taxonomy): Eukaryota > Metazoa > Arthropoda > Insecta > Hemiptera > Aphididae > Chaitophorus > Chaitophorus viminalis. The sequence continues at coordinate 7,844 of JAIPRK010002304.1, read as the reverse complement.
ACACTACCAAACACGATATTTATCCACTGTAGAAAGAACGATGATATACACTTCAATACTGCAAACGATTAACATTTATTTCTTCTTTTGTGTAAACCCAAACAGTACTTTTAGTTCTCTCATCTTATATATTATAATATATATCCGAGTATATATCTGTTATTCATAAAACATTAAAATTTTATAACAATATCATTTAGAGATGATGACCATTCCGATTGCCATTCAACCGCTAATGATTTGTTAGACTACTAGGTATACATATAACATTATACGGTATAAATTAATTAATACAATAATGATCAATCAGTGTTTTGTGCAGCATATTATATATATATATATGTATGTATATAATTTAATTTAAATCGTTTGAACAGATCATGCGGCTAGAGTCTCCTCTCTCTATGATACTCCGTATCGAACAAAACGAAATTCATTATTATACTATAACAGCTCGTTCGATTAATTGCTGATAACCGAAACGTCTGAGTATTTATCCGAGTTAAATTGTACCATGGTTGAGTGTATATGATATACTCGGAGGAACATTAAGAAGCTATTTGTCAGTGTATGTCCTCCATGAGTCTCATCCCTTCGGTGACGATTAGGGTCAACAATATCACGGATTACATGATTTTACACTTAAAACGTATACACGTTTATTTTTGTGTGCGCATTATTATGTACATGTGTCTGCGTATAATGAAAACAATAAGGATGCAAACTCTGTGTACAACAGAGCGTATATATATATATATATATAATTTACTTATAAATATAAATGTAATAATAATAGTAATAATAATACTAATAATTATAATAATAATAATAATAATAATAATAATAATAATAATAATAATAATAATAATAATAATAATAATAAAATGTTGACCTGAGGAGAGACAAACCAGTTTTTTTAACGGTTGTTCGTGATTATATTTTATCTCGTCTCTTCTCTCATTCTTCTCGATCACCCATACATGTGTATGTGCATCTGTATACGTATGTATATAATATATATTATTATAATTTCTAAGGAGTATATTATTTTTATTTCGAGAAAAAGCTTGGACGCATATTGCGAGCGAAGATGATAATATTAACGACAACGGTGACGTGGCATGAGTTGATTGGCCAAACGCAAGACATGTATATACATAAAATAGCACACATGATTATCTACCTTACGTGACATATATTAATATATATGTATAAAATCCGTCACACTGTTAAGGTATATAATAAGTATAAGGCTTAAGTATATGCTGCGGATGTACAGAGGGGAGAGACTACGATGCAAATATGCACGTTCTCCCTCGACAGTATATTAAAGTATTTGAAATAATTATACTATATATCTATAGTATATTATAGTACTGTTGTAACCATATCCTTTAATTGCACATTTTTTATCCTCGGAGTAGGTATGGTTTGAGTAATAAGACATGACATAGATATTTGAATACGTAAGTATGGTTTTAATATTGTTTATTTTCTTATATTTTTGTCAAAGACTATGACTTGTATATTTTGATAAAAAAAAAAAAAAAATTGTCATTTTTATCCGATTACAATTTCTATAAATTCCGATTACACTCTTATTATACGTATATTAGAATGGATGATGAGCGTTAGTATAAAATAAGTATTTTTGGTTAAAAAAAATTTTATTATTTTAATTTGAATAAACGTAACCACAAAAAAAACAACAATTTTTTTTACGTCTCTTATCCAAAACAAATAAATAGAGTAATCGAGAAAATTCTACACTCTTCTAATTAATTTACGTACTACATTTTTCTCTATTTTTTTTTTTTTTGTTTTAATAATTTTCTTAGGTATTCTTTACAGGACTCTGATGTATACACACGCGCGATCCGCACTCGCGGCCGCTCAACGCGTGTGTACGATGACGACGGTATATAATATAATAACATTAATAACATAATACGACCTGTTGTCCGGTGATTTTTTTTTATTATTATTAGACATACACATAAATGAGTGTGTGTATGGACGTGTACTTTTAACCATTACTAACGTTGAAAAGAAGAAGAACCAGTTTCGTAATAAATAATTAGACTGCGGCGGCAACGTGCGAGCGTGCGCGAGAGATACCCGACTGAGACGTTCCGCACAATTGACGTTTATCATAATTGAAAAAAGCTCTTTCTCTAAGACACGTGTAAGTGTGTGTGTGTGTGTGTGTGTGTGTGTGTGTGTGTGTGTGTGTGTGTGTGTGTGTGTGTGTGTGTGTGTGTGTGTGTGTGTGTGTGTGTGTGTGTGTGTGTGTGTGTGTGTGTGTGTTTTGGTGGGTATGTGTTTGGGGGCAAAAAATGTATAATACTTATTTTAATAGTTTTTTTCTCTTTAATCGACCCGGATAAAAGAGTTACGTTATTCGCGCCGTGCCGCCGGCAAAAATGTGTTCAAATATGTGTCGAAAAATGCGAGTCGTCGCTGTTGATCGGACTGTGAAGTCATATTACGACTTACAACCGATCATATTATCGAATATCTTCAGTCTAAAGTCATAGTTCACATTTTTTACTCGTTTTAACGTACACAACTTTCGAGATTTCGCATAGGTACCTGAAATGCGATATTTCTAAAAATGATGTTTATTAAATTTAATAATGTTTATAATTATCGTCCTAAATTTCACCGACGACGTTTATCTAGTGATATGTTATGTTATACAGTAGGTACTATTATATTATATTATTGCGTTCAAACGACATGTAGATACAATAATTCGTGTATGGCGCGTAAGCGTACGCGCATTTTTTTTATAGTTGCGTAATTTATGTGACTAATCTTTGTTCACGCGTGCACACATGTAAGACAAAAAAATATATATCAGGGTATGTATTTTATTATTATTATTTTTTTCTGACAGTCTTGTTTGTGAAAAGACACTCGATATATAATAAAATGTCTTTGAGCGGTAGTTTCTGTTTTCGGAGATATCTAGACATCTAGTAAAATAATTTCATTTAACCTACATCATATAATAATTAGTTCGGAAGTCCTCGCGTGTGTATAATATATATACACAACTGCAGTTGTTCCGCCGCAAACCATGTCGTTATACTATTATCATTATTATTATTATTATTATTATTTTGTATTTTACTGTGTTATATAGCCTGAATATTATTTATTTATATAGAGAGTTGTAGCACGGCATAATAATAATAGCATAGGTATAGGTATATACTATTATTTTTATTGGTCCATTTTTTTTTCTATCTCCTTTCAAAGTGCATTTCTGTACTACATAAAGTGACGACTATGTTTTATTATTTTACGATCGTACATGACGTATATTCATACACATTTGATAAGGATTAACTCACATCGTAGGTACATAATAATATAATAATAATAATAATAATAATAATAATATATATATATATATATATATATATAGCGAGTGGCTTGGAAATGGACGAGGAAAGAGAAGGATATATTCAGCGGAATTGTTTTATAATAGGTCATCCGGTGGCGGCTGTAAAACAATTAAGTAGCACTGCAAACTCAGCCGTTGCCATTCGATAAATAATCACTCGCGAGTGCAATATCGTTATTTTATAGAATAATTACTAAATAGCTATTCAATAATAGTGGCGCAGTGCGACTAAATCGTTTAGACATTATATATATTTACTAAACCGTTAAATAAACCTGATCGGAAGTAATGCCTTATACTACCTATGTTAAATGTTATATTGTATAATATATATAATTTAATTGAATAATACTGTTTTAAATTAATTGGTTAACAATACAATTCCTTAAATTTTGATTGCATCCATATAAATTTATAAATCTCATCAAAACTTATTGCAGTATGACATTCGATTTAAAAATTAACACGAATAATTTGTTTAAACCGTAAAAAACCGAAAAAACCGTAAAAAAATCTTTTCCACTGGTAAACTGAATGCCAAATTTAAATCAATGTTCAATTGTGGCTGCTCTGTGTAGGTGGTCACATACTCATTTTGTTTTTGTTATTAATAATTTTTGATTTTGTTTCACGTGTTGCTTAAATATAATGACATTTTCCTTTTGGACTTAGACTTGTAGTAAATTTTATACCATCTATACAGTAATAATAAACCAAATATTGTTGGTTTTATTGCTTCTAAGAGACCATTTCTGTTATTAATGGTCCGTAATAGAAATGTCAAAATCGTTAAAACCACTCCGTCGCATAAGCCCTGCAATTTGACGATTATTATTTTTATAGACTATTTTTTATGCATATACATTTATAATACATATAAATATTTGCTCGGGTTATATGTAAGTATATTATATACATGTAACGCGAGTAGATAAGAATTCTTATGATTCAAAAAGTCGTGCTCGGAAATGTTTACGCAATCGCATTAAATACATTATTATACTGCGAAGTCGAGTCAACAATAAAAAAGTCAGTCGACACGGATTTTATTGGTGCCATAATTGAGCTTGATATTAGGTTATAGGATTATATTAGGTTGGTTCTTTTTCTTTTTTACGATTTAAATTAGATTTATAACAATGTCGGGACGCGAATAATACATAAATATAAAAAACGTCCATAGAACGGACTATACGCAGGTAATAACTGTTAAGAGCCAGTGACCCTCAACAGCTGTAGCAGAAGCATTAGATACTCACAATGTCTTTTTAGACGAAGCGTATAAAGCAGCAGCTCATTAGCATTATCATTGTATCAGAGCAGTAGTGGTCATTACACGTTTTTATTTTTTTTTTTACTCTTATAGACTATAAATTCAGATTTTTAGTAAACCAGCCGTCATATAGTTTGGCGATTTCATGATTGTTACCCAAAATACATTTATATATATATATATATATATATATATATATAGTGTGTTTATATTTATACGCTCATAAAAACGAAAAATTCATTTTTGATACTATCGAAAGATGAAGAAACACTGACGTAGTTTCGTAAGAAATACTTACTAAAGATTAAATAAATTTAGAATATTTATGTAATTTAACTGACCACAAACCCTTAATTTGTTCAATATGAGGATACAGAGGATACACATATACACCTATAAGATATATATATATATATATATATTCAAATATTCAAATATTACGCCTTTGTTATTTTTTAAGGCTTACTTTAATATTATTTATGTTATGTTTATATGATGTTTTGATGTACTAAATATTATTAAATATACTAATAATGAGTCATTACTAATGATAATATTGACCGATTTATTAATATTATATTGTAGTACGAACAGTTTGAACTTTGAAATTAAGCTGATTGATTATTACGGTTTGTTTTTACATTTTAATTTTAAGACAACCACTGGAGAAGAACGTGACGTATGGCAACCACCGTGACTTAGTACGTTATTTCTTTGAAGATAATACATAATATTATTTTCACGTTGGACAAGACATTTCCCGTCTATGATTTAAGTTCCTATACATTTTAGAGTTCTAGTGTAAAACATCAACGCATTTTTTTTTTTAGTATGAAAACAAAATTAACATGTTATAACTTTATAAGTGTTATAATTTTATAACAATACACGGCACTATACTATACATATCATGCGTGCAGTTTTTGCAATATATAATGTGTTATTATATTCAATATATTTTGTTTTTATAAAAAATGAGCTCATTATTTTTAATTATCGCTGACGGCTTATAATTTTCCAACGATTACCGGAGAATTTACAATGCACAATACAACGATCATTGGCCATATTGATAATTTAATAATTAAAACGGACATCCTTCTTTTGCCGAAACCACGGAATATCCCGCCACTCATCTAAAAACAAAATACCGTCTAAAAATCTACATACAAAATGAGTAAAATAATAATTGCTAAAAATTATATACATATATTTATGATTACCTATATTGATGTGGCCTGAAAGCATAATCGACAGGCTTATAATATGTTAACTCCAGACTTCTTTAGATCGCGTGATTGAGATGTCTTCGGAACTGAATGATTTTCAAAAAATGTTGAAAATCTAGTTTTTCTAAAATTTGATATGTTAAAATTAAAATGATGAATATTTTTAAAAAATTATGTTGTCCACACAGTTTGAAATATATTGATGTATACATCAATCTTTATTACTATAAATTAATTAATAACTTAAAGTTCGTACGAAACTTTTCGATTTAACCACAGCAATTCATTTATTATATATTACCCAAAATGTATTATGTATAATATTATTTTTGTTTTGTTTTATCAAATACTTAATTTTAAACTATTTTTTTCATTACAAAATATTTGACCAATTTTTATAAACGCCAACTCGTTGTATACAAAATAAAAGTACTATTATGTCGTGTCAAACATATTATTAAAATAAAATAAATCAATAGAACATTTTTTTCATTTTAAATATTGAAGTTTGGATGATTATCGAGTTGAAGTGTAAAGTGACACAACGAAAGGGATGTTATTGCAGTATTTCTGGTATACATAGTTACATAATAAATTAAGAATGGTCAAATGTACCCTTACACAATAATATATGTAATATGTATATATTGTAATAAAACACTTCTCAATTGAAATATTCTTGGAAATATTTATTGGAATACTAATTTAAGACTTTAAAAAAAATTACAAAGGTACACATATATATTATATGTTCATAAAAAATTGAGTAAGCACCGATAATTCAAAAATTTTAGAAATCATTATAATTTATTAACTTAAAGATAAATAATAATAATAGAGTCCGAGTATTAAGTCTTCTACGCAATAAATATACGACCTAATTTTTTTTTTTTTTTTAATATTTTTCGAAAAAATACATCAGTCTTATTTATTTTTGAAAAACATTAATTTTATATATTAGTTTTACAATATTTACAAAACTGGAGTTAATTAATTTCTTTCGTTAATGAATGTTATGATTTATAGCTGTTTGAAAAGAAAAAAGGCAAATTGAATTCTCTGTTCAAAGATTTACTTGTTTTAAATATTATCAGTTTTAATTTCTTAACTCTTTAATGAACATAATACTTTTTGTTTTATAAATATATTTCAACGTATATAATATTATTTAATAACTGTATAAACATGAGATAATAATCGTTGATTTTCGGAATTAATTTCTATACGAGACTAATTTTTAAAAGTTATTAATAAAAATAAAATAATTAGTATCTGTCTTCTGAATGAATTTGTTGTGCATTTATTACGTTATTATTTATAAATTCAAATAACCCATTTACCAGTATTTTAGTGATTTCGATCTAGAACCGTCTGGCGCAAAACATAAATTTAAACAACCAGCTGTTAATGAAATCATTAGATTATCGTGGTATAATATATTTTGATACTCACTATCGACTATGCATAAAACCTGCGTTTCCTGTACAGTCGCTTACGTTAATAATTGTAATAATAATAACACATAACAGCTTCGTGCATTGCGTTTTATACATGGAATAATATTTATTTCCAAAAAGGGCTTGTCGCAAACAAATTATAATAATAATAAACGATAATAGCAAAACTAGTGGTGCGGCGTGCGGATCGGATGTTCTTGTATACCCTCTCGGTATAATTTTATGGTGTAACGTGAAGACTGCATCATAGGTACATAGCACGTATATTATATACATCATATTATGTATTATTTTCGTTCATTTGTTTCCACACCAACACTTACGTATCGAAATGGTTAAGTACTTTTATTATATACAGCGTACATGCCGGTATAATAATGGAACCATGTAATTGGCCGAAATTTTAAAATGTTTGCCACCAAGTGTGTTTTGTTGTGTATGTATTATGTAGATATAGTATATACATATATATA
>JAIPRK010002303.1:0-23201 GCA_025469195.1 Chaitophorus viminalis | reverse complement strand
TTTGTATTATTACTATTATTTATTAGTTATTACCATTGATTACTGATCAAAGATTTTATAATTTAAATATTAATTTTATAATATATAAATTAATTATTAAATCAATGATTCGTATAATCGTATAAATTTCTGGATTATATTTCTATTTTCGATGAACAACATAATAATATATATATATTGTAAATTATGAAACGAGCATTTTCCACCATCGTCCGACTTCTATTTATAAACAAATGCTACTATAGATACAGCTATATGCAACAGGCGCTCCAACTATGAAATTTCCCAAACTGGATTTATATTTAATTCACACTGATAATTTTGTACATCGTATATCGATGACTATTGATTGACTTGTAGCTGGCGACCACAGCCCAGTTCGGCAAAAGTTGATTTGGGAGAGCGATTTATTATTTCATGAACAACCAACGCATTATATTCTTATCTAAGATTCGGCGTATTGGTATATGCATCGTTTTTGAGGGCACTACACCACAAATTATATAAATAAAACACACTAAAATTATATAAAACAATAGAGAACATGCACTCGTTCATGACCACAGTTTATTTTATTATCTTTTAATAAATGTTCATTTATTTAGCTCTATTCTCTAGTTGCATACATCATTAGAATAGGATATTATTGTTTCTAGTTTTCTACTATAGTTTAAATTATTATACAAGCATTTATAGATTCTATTAGAATTAAGAATATTTTATGCGAAAAAAACCAATGGCTGACGATTTTTATGAATATTTTAAAACCACCAATGAAATATTTATAATTTTATAGTTAAACCATTTACAGTAGCATTGATATTTGATAATAAATACTATTATTTCAATCTAATACTATTAGTTCTAATTAATGATAATGTATATATAGGTACCAATGATCGCACGCGACTATGAACTAATTATAAATTAAATCCACTGCAGTTTATGTTTTTATATTGTTCTGTGGACTAAGTCTGTGATAAATACTGTTTAATATGACGATATGTCTTTTCAAAGTTCTATAATAATACAATACAATTTTAAATTTAGAATTTCTATGAATTTATCAATTATTTTGATATACTACATCGAATAAAAGTAATAACATTTTATACATACACAGTATATACAATAAAAACTTATTAAATAAGACACTAATATTAGTCGAGGCTTTTTCCAGTTTAAAAAACATATTTTGCTATCTAGTTTTTTTTTTCTAATAATTGTTTGTTGGTAAATTATAATTATCACGTCTGAGATATGTAGTATATGCAGATAAAATGTAAATAATCGTGCATTGTAATTACAATAATTAAAATTACAACATTTTCTATTTATTTTGTATTATAATAAAACACATTAAATCAAACAAATATAGAGATGTCATCTGAAAAATAAAAATGTTATATTTAATAAACTCACATAATTTGTATGTACGAGTGTAATAGGAAAAGTATAATACTTTTTTTTAGTTGATTGTTCCTTTGAAATTCTTTGTGGGTCGATAATATCAGTTATCAGAAGTCTCTTACCAAACTGAGGATTTATTAATTCCGGTAATAAACATTCATAATATAATCTAAAATACATGATATTAAAATATTGTACATAGTTAGTGGGTAAATTAAGTATACTAAGTGATTAAATAAAAATGTATATATTATATATAAGTAGGAAGGTACTTACGAATGAATTTGTGATTGTACTTTTTGATACCAAAAATTATCGTAATAAGTAGTACGTATATTGTAACTCCAATTATCAGTAAATAGGAAAAAATTGCATATTTTTCTTTTAGTTACATGCAATTGTGTTTGAATTTGATAAAAATAATTATGGTTCGTTTTTAGCATAACTTTAATACTTTCATCCATATGGCAAAAAGGAATCTAGGGAAATTTAACGTTTATTAAGAATATAAATTTTATTCAAAAATCAAGTATACTACCTTTCCTGCATTCATAGCATCGAATATATCAGAAAAATTCCTAGCTGAAAAAGGGCATTTTATTTTAATTACTTAATTTTCACCAATAAGACCATCTAAAAATAAAATTTTGTAGAACAATATTAAAATATTTTAAATAAGTAATAATTCATTATAGTTTTCAGTTATCAATTACCTGGACATGCAGCTAAATATGGGATATTTTCATTGGCACACAAGCCCACGGGTGTAATTTTTTGACCATATTTTTTTTCAAATTCTGTTTTGGCTTCCTTCTCCATAACACGTCCATATTGAATAATACACACAATAATTACACACGAATAATATTTATAATAAATTAATAAGTTTTAACACTACGGACGCGACGGACTACGAACGACAAACGCAACGCGTTAACGATTTAATCGTACTAAATAATATTAGTAAGTTTTTCAAGAAGGTTCAATGTATAGTGTTCTGTTATTGTGACTATTATTATAAACAGCTTTATACGATGAATGCTATCGTAATTTCCTAATAAGTCATAAAAATAGATGGCAAATGCAACCGACTCGGCCCGCAGCTGTGACTGCGGCACGTTCAACAACAACACGTCAGATAATGGTAAACCGTTATTATTGTCTCAGCGCCTCATGAAATCGATTTCAATATTAGTTTAATTTTTGTTATGAAGGGGGGGGAGGGGGAGTAACGCATAAGATAAATAGGAAAATTAAGAACATTTTTGGCGGTCCATATTTTTTCCTTCCGCGGGCCGCCTATGGCCGACCCCTGCTCTAAACTTTTGCGAATCTACGTTATATCAGTCTATACATAGATTTTTGCAAATTGGTGCAACACTACCCGTTTCAATTGCTTCGAGTGAAAGATCATTTTCTTGTCTCCGTAGATTAAAAACCTATTTACGAAACAAGACGGCGGAGGACCGATTGAATGGATTAGTATTATTGAACTTATACAGAGACGTAGAGGTATCTTATGAAGATATCTTAAATATTAAGGTAAATACACCGAGGCGGTTAAATTGGTTTTATTGTTATGACTTATTATTACCATAATAATTACCAAAATAATGGTAATTATTCTTATTTTTTCAACCCTCCCCCCCCCGAAATTTTATCCTGCGACCGCTTCTGAACCAAATAGTTGGAATTACAAGTCACGTTATATTTATAGACAATAGCCATTACGCATTATTTGGTATATCCAAGTAAAACAATATTATTGTTACTACTTGCTACTAAAATTAAACTATAAATTATATAATTCATTTACAACCACAAATAGGTTTGGTAAAAACTACATGATATTTGGCTGGATTTATCGAGATATAACATAAATATTTTTACTTTTTTTATTTTTACCAACTACAAAATGTTCACTATTTTCGACTTTATATTTAGTAAAATTAACATAACTACATTTTACAAAACTTTAACTGTAACATAAACATCTCATAATGACTGTCTTTACTAAATTTTGTGTAGTATCTATTAATTTACTGTGGCATCTATATAGCCGCAAATAACAAAACTATTTCGTTAAAATCAATTCACTTATTTTTTCCGTATACGAGTACAACGGACAGCGATATTCGGAGACCTACGTCAAATAGCCGGAGTCCTGGCGCCCGCTACGAACACGCCCCCTCGAACCCAAAACGCGAACCACCAGAAACAGGAAACAAGGGGCGCTAGCAAACCAACTGGAACCCTAGAAAAACCCCCCCACGCAGCCCAGACAGGAACAAACCGCCGGTGTCGTGCAGGTACTGCGGGGAGGGTCACTGGAACAAGGATTGCCTACACAAACCGACGTTTTCGGGAAACGACGGAGGAGATGGGAGGATTTAGTCCACCCATCCGGCTCCAATAATATAAAACCGTATTTGCTACCATCTCGATCATTCAATACTGGTACACACGGGGATATTGCTGACGGACGTTCGACTAGAGTATCGGGTCCCAAGGGCCCAAGAATTACCGTACGACCGTTCTCAAAAATATCACCGCCGATTCACCGGTAAACAAAACTGTGGCTGTTCGCAACTCCACGTCCTCTAATTCACATTCCGACGTTCTGGCGTGAGCACGACGACATATAGTCAGCAACACTCCCAAAATTATCCGAAAAAAGTTAGGGACTTTAGTTCCTTAACTTTTTCAAGAATAACATATTGTGAATTGCATGCATTGCTAAAAGCTGAGACAGATTTTAATGAATGGACTATTAAGTTGTTAGTATTCAATTTATTACACTTTTGTGGATTAAACAAAATGTATTTAGATTCCAAGTTTAATTTTAATTTATTCTTGCAAAACCAGGTATAAATATTATTTAGGATTCCATTTGCTTCATAATATAAAGTATCTATAGTTCGTTTACATAATAAAATCGCTGTATCATCAGCATAGCTTAAAATTTCAGTATTTAAGTTAGTATTGATTTTCAGGAGATCATTTATAAAAATTATAAATAATAAGGGACCTAGGACTGTGCCTTGTGGTACACCACAAGATACTTCAAGAATATCACTATATTTATCATTAGTTTAACTCTTTGAGTTCTACCACTTAAGAAAGATTTAATTAAATCTAAAATAAATAATAAAAAAAAATAAAATAAATACAATTATTAGGTTAACCACGAATACCTGAGTTTTCTTATTTAGACAACATTAGTTTATGATTCACACAATCAAAAACTTTCTGTAAATCTAAAAAAATACACATTACCTTATTATTATTATCAATATTACTCCTAACAAAGTTGTCTACCTTAAAAAGCGCATCTATTGTAGATAATCCAGGCCTGAAGCCAAATTAACATTTTGAAAAGAAATATTTTTTATTTAAAAAATCAAGTAATCTGTTTTTTATACATTTTTTAAATATTTTTGATAAAGTTAGGGATATGGATATAGGCATATACCACATGCTAGTTTGTTATCTGCCTTAAATAAAGGAATTACAAATACATTTTTTGAAATTTGATGAATATTTACCTGTTGATAGAGATTTACTGAAAATAATTGACAATGGTAATGAAATGGCTTTAGATGTTTTTTAAATTCTGAACGGAGTGATGGAATCTATTGATTTTACAATGATGTGTTTTTATTTTTTTGTCTGACGACACCTTTTTTTGCAGTAAAAATGCTTTGATTTTCTGAAAGGAAAGTGAATGTAGATGGTACTTGAGCATGTCAAAAATTTTATGCAAAATCATGTTTTTACAAACGACATTTTTTAAAAATGCTCTAACTCAAAAACCAAAAACTGCAACAACTTGAAATTTTCACCAAAACTTTATATTGGTGTTCTCTATACATGGTTAAGTTTTCAAAGTATTTTGACATATTTTGACTTATTTATAGACAATTTAAATTTTCGTATTTTGTAACATTTCTTTTTTAAACATCTATAAAATTTAATTGTCTGGCCAAAAACTTTCAAAAATTTAATACAAGGTTTATAATAAGCTTAATTTATCCTCACAAGAAAATATCGGAGATCGTTTAACTCAAATTTTTTTTATAAGCCCATAAATCTCAAATTTGTATAAAATATATTAAAATCACAATAATTTGCAAGTTATTTTGTAGTTGAAAATTCATAAATTTTTTCCGTTTATACTTAAGGTTCAAAATTTTGACACTAGTTTGTTCCTCAGCTAATCTTCAAAAATATATAAAAAAAATTCTACCGGACCAAAAGGAAAAAATTTTATGACCGTTTGAAATTTAAATTTTTACGAAATTGCATAAAATAGCTATTTATGGTCAAACGATTTTAAATATTTGTAATAATTCAAAAAGTAAAAGTCGCAAAAACTTGAAATTTTCACCAGTTGTTAAGATAGGCATTTCCTTTATGTCATATTTTTTTCAAAATATTATATTGATTTATAAGCCACTTATAGGCAATTAATGAATTCGAATTTTTTACATTTTTTTTTATAATCGGTGATAAAAACAAATTGACTTAATGTGTGGTTTTTTGATTATCGACGAAGAACTTTCAATTTCTGTAGTAGAACACATACTTGTTTTTGATAATGACTGATTACTTTCTACAGTGTTCTGTATATCATCATTAAATTCAGAAGAAATATTTTGCATAAAAAATATTAATGGTAAATTAATTTCTTATCTGATAATTACTATATAATAAATACTTTTTAGCTATTAGAGATTTACTTTTTAAATTAAGTGAGCTCAAAAATATTATTTTCTCACAGAATTATTGGAATATTTTTCAGTTTACCAGGAGTGAACAAGAATGGAGAAATATTGATGAAGAATTTAAGAATTATTGGAACTTTGACACATGCTGTGGTGCAATTGACGGAAAACATATAAACATAGAGAAACCCCCAAAATAGTGGGTCTTATTATTTTTTAATATAAAGGTAAGTTTATTATTATTTGTTAGATATTGTAAATGCAAATTATGCCTTTATAATGGTCCACACTGGAACTTATGGAAAGGTACCTATCAGATGTAGATGTTTTACATGATACAATATTTTATGACAGACTATTGAAAAATTCATTGAATTTACCTCTTCCTTTAACTCCAAATGGGACACAGTACACATTATCATACACATTTGTGAGTGATAAAGCATTTCCATTACACGAACATTTGTTAAAACCGTATGCGCAAAAAGCATTAACAAAAGAAGAACGATTATTTAACTATAGGTTAAGTCGTGCAAGAAGAATAGTAAAAAACGCATTTGGAATCATAGTTGCAGGCTTTCGCATTTTTCACACGGACATAATATTAGATGTTAAAAAACATTGATATAATTATTTTAAATTGTCATGTATTGCAAAATTTTTTGAGAAGATCATCTAAAAGTTATTTAACTAGTAATGTTGATCAAAAAAATACAGATTTAGGACAAATTATTGTAAGTGAGTGGTGTGATGACAATTTTAATTTGACTCCGCTACAACTTACTCCAAGATCAAGTACAGAACTGGCGAAAAAAGCAAGGAAAATGTACAAACAATATACCATACAATATCATAGTACCATAAATTTGGTAAATATACATCGTCAGCACCATCTCCTGATTTATTCCCCCTCACTTTTTTCAATTCATGAAGAAAACAACATCGAAATCTGTGAATTTTTTTGGTTACAAAATCTTTATTGGCTCCAGGAAATTTTTCTTTGCTTTTCTGTATCAGTTCCTCATATGTATCGTTGCGCTTATGCCGATTTAAATAGTCAGAAGACTTTGAATCCCATAAACATGGATGAAGCCTATACATATTGTTTCGGCTGGTACGCCCAACAAAATATTGCTCAGGAGTTTACCAACGATATAGGAATAAATATGGATGATTGAATAATTGAATAATATTGAAAATAGTAAATGATACAAATGAGGCCTTAACCTATGTTAGAATAATATGATCACAAATGACCACCGTAAATACAATATATTATAATAAACTATGGATCACATGCGATCGTGATAATAATAATTTAAATAATAATATAATTCAAAGACAAAAACTTAAACAACGAATACAAAACAATAATAAATAATTGATAATAATATGGAGAATTAATAATAATAGTATGACCTGATAACGTGTATTGTGTAGTGCCGTGTATGTCGTGACGGAACAGTTGAATCAATTACGTAATGATACGTACCGACATGGTAATAATGACTTGCAGCCCATGATATTAATAATAATAGTCAACAGTCCGCACACTATGAAGATATTTGCAAATAGGTTGAGTCACGTTGCGCACTTTGCAGACGAGCGATGATGATATATAAGAATAAACTTTCGCACTGCAACGAGGACGGGCGAATTGTTACATTTATGTACGTACGGCAAGGTTTGCACGGTAAAATTATGATGTTGCAAAACAAAGCCACAACGGACGACACGTACAGTAGTGCTCTGTATGGTCCGGTCGGATTTGGTCCAGTCCTATGCAATAAAATTAAGAAATAGTTTGGTTCGGTCTAGTTCCATAAATTTAAAAATTAATTCGGTCTAGTCTCAACAGAAATATTTGGTGTTACAGTTCGGTTCGGTCAAATTAAATATTCATATTTAATTTCAACTCGGTCCTGGTCCAGGTTAAAGACCGATTTCGGTATTGGTCCGGTCATCGGTCTCGGTTCCGCCGTAGATATACGATTTTATATTTAGAAAGAATTATATACATTATTACATAATATTATACATTTTATAAAATGTTAAATTTCCGACACATTTTATCTCTCTGTTTTTCCAAGAATAAATAATAATTACAGTCTAGAGGTGAACTTGTATAACAACAACAAATAATTGAAATAGGAGTACCAGGCCACCAGGGTACCTATAAATATAATATCGTATTATGACGTTAGTATAATTGTCAATTCTACGAACTGTATATTATATATCTATAGAATCTTATTTGATTATCTCATGGCTAAATAACTTGGTATGACAGCAATTGCGTACTGCGCATGACGACTACGTCATCCGGTCTCGGTAAAAAGGCGCGAAATCAAATATTGTATTATGATAACAGATAAATTCAATTTATCACATATGATAAACATTAAAAATAATAGTTTTTGTAAAATTAATTAATTAATAATTTATAGTTAATTTGTATACTAAATATATAAACTATTACAGCAAAATACGAACATATTATTATTACTATGTGAATTATACTATTCATGTTGCATCATGATTTAGAACTATTAAATAGCTATTAAATAGCATTACAAATACCTATGTTACATAAGCAAGAATAATTTTATTTTAATTTATTATTTGGCATTTACTTGTCATTCCACTGCTCCGCTTGTCATAAAATATTCAGATAACTGATCTCTAACCATTTTTGCTTTAAGGCCAGATTTTCTCGGTACTCTTTGTAATGGAAGCATAGATTTGGTACAATTTTGTTCAGACCTCCAAGGGTCTGGAATTACAATTCCATCATTATTTTCAGTATCGAAAATTCCAGGTGGTGTGTATAAAGAATTTGATGATCTGCTTCTTCTTAAGAAATTATGCAACAATACACAAATCATTGTTACATCTCTAACTTTTTCTGGCTCTAAAATTATAGGTCCTCTAAATACACGGAATACTGAGGCCATAATTCCAAACACGTTTTCAACTACTCGGCGTGCCCGAGAAAGTCGGTATTTGAAAATTCTTTTGCAATTTCCATTTTCATATACTCCTGAGTAAGGTTTCATTATGTTCTTACTTAGGGCAAAAGCTTCATCTGTTACAAATACATATGGTAATGAAACATTTGTATTATGTAGTATTCCTTCTTATGGTATTAATTCATTTGCCTCCAGTTTTTTAAAAAACGACGTGTTCCGAAGTACGCCATCATAGAAGTCGCCCATAGTGGTTCGTAAATATGTTTTTACTCTATTGAGAGATGAAAAAAATCTTTCATTTGAAGCAGTGGATATTGGTAGTGTTTTAATAGTAGAAATAATTTTTAAAATTTCGTTGAATGCTTCGGGATAATCTTAAAGACATAATGTTCTAGTTTCTAAATCTCTATTGTTTTTATTAGTTAATAACGTTTTAGTGGATATTTGATAATAAATAAAACTTAAAATGCCTATTTATATATATTTTATTTTTATATTATATATGAAAACATTATGTATAAGTTATTTTTAACCGCGCATTGAAGTATTATTGGTGGGCCAATTGGTAACATTTTTTAAGTTAGTGGTGCCGTTGCACACCCTGCCTTCCTCCCAAATGACGCCCTAGCACTCTAGTAGTGCGGTGTGTCGTGTGCAATGGTGTAAATAGTCAATTTTTTAGGGTGAAGGGCTTAAACCTATTAGCATATTATTTTAAAAATGGTTAGTAAACAATAAATTAGCGTGTCTTGTCCTGTAACATGCTTCATAGATATACTCATAGGCGCAATTAGGGATTCTATAATCAATAGATACAAAATTGTCACAGAGTTATAAATGAACTGTTTCCAAAACATATACTTGTTGTTTGAAATTTTTTTTTAATATTAAATGTTACATTCCTAATAATCCTCTTAGTTTTACTTCTAGTGTTGGTCTGTGTTTCATTTTAAATTAAAGAAGATTTATTTAGAAATTTAATAATAATAAAATATCAATAAAATATCAATAATTATGAAACGCAAAAGGAGTATAATTTGGAACCATTTTTCACTAAAGCTAAATGTAGCTATTGCAACAATCAACTAAAATTCATTGGCAGTTCTACTGGTAATCTTTTAAGACATTTAAAAACTAAACATGTTACTATAAAATTAACACGAAATAATATTAATAACGTAGAACAATCAGTTAATGAAATAGAGTTTACTGTAGATAATCCAAATGAAATCGCAGCACATGTATTAAATATAATGCAATCAACTTCTTCATCATCCTGTATCGCTCAATCGACTTCGTCTAGACAAGCAAATATAAATAACTATATAACAAAACCATAATCTATATCAAAATCTAAAGCAATTGATCAGCAAATTACAAAATTTATAGTTTACCATCCCTTTTCTCTAGTTGAAAAAACTGTACTCCGAAATTTAATTAAAATGCTTGCCCCAAATTATTCAATGCCGTCAAGGAAATTAATTTCAAATAGTTTACTTTTACAAGTATACAATGATACCTTTCAAAAAGTTTCAAAGGATTTACAGAATGCTTCATCGGTAGCATTGACTACCGATGGTTGGACGTCAATAAATAATTCAAGTTTTATAGCAATAACAGTTCATTTCATTAACACAGAAACAAAATTATGTTTTCGACTCTTGGGTTGTATTAATTTTAATGAAAAACATACAGCTATTGAATTGTCCAACGTTTTAAAAAATGTTGTTAGAGAATGGATATTAGAAAATGTAATTCTGTAATCTGCTGTTGTAACAGATAATGCTGCCAATATTAATGCAGCAATTCGACTTACAAATTGGCGTCATGTTTCATGTTTTGATCATGTTTTAAATATTGGTATACAAAGTAGACTCTTAAAATTACAGACAGTTATGAAAAAAATTAAATATAGAGTGGAGTATTTTAAAAGAAGCTCCAGTGCTCTTTTAAAACTTGAAAGTATACAAAAACAAACAGGAGTAGAAAATTTAAAACTTATACAAGAGTGTAGGACACGTTGGAATTCTGCATACCATATGATGTCTAGAATATTACAAATTAAGGAATCACTGCTCTCTATTTTGGCAATCAAGAACAACGCTTTAAATTGCATAAATAATGAAGAATGGGAACTAATCGCTTCAGCATGTAAATTACTTGGTATTTTTAACAATGTAACAAAAGAAATGAGTGCTGAGCAAAATGTTACTATATCAAAGCAAAACCTATACTACAGATTCTTAGCTGATCATTTAAATACATTTATATTCAACAAAAATTCCAATGAAATAATCATTGATATGGCAACCGAAATTAAAACAACACTATTTAACTATTTTAAAAATATAGAAGAAAATGAAATACAAGGACAATCCATAATACTAAATACAAGGTTTAAAAAATTTGGTTTTTCGAGTGAAAATAAATTTCAAATAGCAAAAGTAAACTTATAACAAAAATTACAATCCTTAAATATCGAAAATGGACCAGCAGCATCAAATTAACAAATGGCAATTGAAATTCTATCGACAAGTACTTCAGATATTTGAAAGAGGTTTGATGAAAAAGTTAGCTCACTTGTTGGTCAAAATAACTCGACTGTTGCAAGTGTAGTTGAAATGGACAAATATCTTAATGAATGCTTTCTCAGTCGTCACATGAATCCATTGAAATGGTCGTTAGAAATAAAATATATTTATCCTTGATTATATGAGATGATTAAGAGAAGATTGTATGTGCCAGCAACATCAGTACCTAGTGAGCGTGTGTTTTATAAAGCTGGGCAAGTTTTGACACAGCGGCGAAGTAGATTAATAACTTCAAAAGTTGAAAAAATCATTTTTGTTCAAGCTAATCTGTAAAAACTATATTTATTTATTTATATTATTTATATTTATAAAATATACAGTTATTTAATTATAAAATGTATACTTACAAGTCAGAAGTAATTAAAGAAATCAATTTATTTTAGATGTTATTTTAATGATGAAATGCTTAGTCTACAACAATTAAATACAATATATAAAAATGAATTATGAATTTAATACTTAATAATCCCTTATAATAACTCGAACGATTGGATAAATGATAAAATATACTATAATAATTTAATATAAGCTTTATTATTACCATTAGTAATGATTACTATTGGATTTAAATGAACATACGAGCTTTGAATCTCTGATCATTACTAATATTCTCAATAGTATATTCTAATTCTTGCCAAATTCGATTATACATTCTGTGATATACTTATCAACATCAGAATTCAATCTATAAAGAACAAATAATAATTGTATAGAAAATAATATATAAAGTTAATAAGAATGAGAGATTTAAAATTGTATTACAAACTTTGTAAGTTTGTAACGAATACACTTCCGACGCGACGCGATCGCATATAGAAACATCAATAGAGCGCGCAGGTGGAAGGTGGAGAGAGCGAAACCGGTATAGTCCGAAAATCTTGCCCCGGGCCACTTCTGCGAATCCCCGGGAGGGTCGAATATACATATAAGAGCGGCCGACGCCACACAAAAGTTCAAGTTTTTTCGGCTCTCTTGAGACAGTGCCTAGTACCTGGCTACTACTCGGTCTCCATTCGGACGGCTATTAGACGGCTAGCGGTAGTCGGCCGACTACACATTTATCCCAGCAGTTGCCCCACCGCGATATAGTTTCGTCGTGTATTATCCGAGTAAAACCGCGTGCTTACCGTCGAATATAATTTTACCCGCTATCGCGCCTTAACACTGTATTTTACATCTAATCGGCCTCCATTCGAACGGCTATTAGATATACCGACCTACGCCCTCCGCCGACCCGAATATTCTACCCGCCGTAGTATACCATTATTATTTTTACCGTGGTACCTAACCGGTCTTCATCGGACGACCATTGGACGTATCTATCCGCGCACTCCGCCGCACTATCATTATTATTCTATCGTTATATATTACTGGCTTTGTCAACCCGTGAATATCCACACGCGTATGGCACGGCATCGCTGTTGATTATCAAGTAGATTAGCACTAAGGCGTACTACCCCACCGTGAGAAATTATTTAATGTATCTGTGTATTCGTGAACACTTTGTGTCAAGTTAGGGCAATAGAATATTTTATAAAGTCATTCTTTAAAATCGATATTAATTAGATGTATGGAATTAAGGCTGACTTATTGTAATAAAATCATATTAATTATGTATAAATATGCGAGCTATGTTAATATATTTATATTTTGTAATACTATGTAATGAATGTATATTTCTATAACATTGTGTATTTTGTGTATCTGAAATGCAATAAAGAAAACAAAAAAAAAATATATTTTGCTAACGAATAAAAATTGACTTATCAATTAGTAAAATTTGTTACAAATTGGCGACCAACGAGTAGAGCTCGAATACCAACAAATAGAGAACTTCGACATCGATATTCAAATAATGGCTCCAAATAGGATAAATAATGGCGATGGAAATTTGGCAGATAGAATAGATGCGTTGGAAAATTTGCTGAAAAAGAAAATAAAAAAATTGGAAGACAAGGAAGATTGGAAAAATGAACTAGAAGCAAAATACAAAATACAAAACGAAAAATTAAATGAAACCAAAGAAGATCACAAAAAGGAAATTAAGAGTTTAAAAGAGGCAGGGGGCGAAATATATGGTAAAATTACAAGAATATGAAGAAAAATACCAGACAAAGATATCAGAAATGGAAGAAAGATATATTAACACTTTCAGAAACCTGTCAAATATAAATACCGAAACCCAACACGGTGCAATACCTCGTAGTTAAATAACGGAAATTACAAAACCATTGTTTTATGGCAATAAGAGGGACCAACATCCAAAGGATTTCCTGCTTAGATTAGAAGAATATTTTGCAATTAAGCAAATACGTAGAGAAGAAATGGTTATTGTCACAGGAGATTGCCTTAGGACAACAGCATATAATTGGTTTAACACTATTTGATTTCAGATCCATAATTATAATGATTTTAAACATGCATTCATCGATGAGTATTGGTCAAGAAACGTTCAAATGCAGACCTGGAACCAATGTTTGAGTACAAGACAAATACAAGCAGACACCAATTACAGGGAACATTTTTCAAATTGGGCAACGAAGTTAAGACACTTGGAGGTACCAAAATTATCAGAAGAGGAAGTAGTTAGAAACATTGCGAGCCCCTACCCAGGATATATAAGGACGATACTTATTTCCCTACCGGACTGCACCATACGGAACGCCATAAAGATACTAGGAGCGGAAGAACATCGGAGGGAGACTAATTTTGGTGATAACAGACAGAACCAATACAGAGAGAACAACTATAATTAGCCCCGAACACAACCAAGGGACAATAGTTGGAACAATCGACCACCGCCTAGGAGGGACAACTATAACAATCAACAACCACCCCGGAACAACGATCATAACTACCGAACGGGAAGAGAGCAACCGCGAAATCAAGAACGTAATTGGAGAGAACAACAGCAAATTAATCAGGTTGATATAGAAGAAAATGTGAACATTAACTCGGAAGAGAGTGAAAGAGAAGCCACAATACATGCAATTAAGAACATACCCATATCTAATCTATCAAAAAGTCCTTACATCCAATTATTGAAGGAGAAGCAGTTCCAATATTAATCGACACAGGGGCAACAGTGAGTGTATTGACTAAGGAAATAGTAGACAAAATATTAAAATGGAATCCGGAAATACCAGTACTACCAGTTAACAGTGTCCAAATTAGCAATGCAGTAGGAAAGAAAATATGTAAAGTATCAAAACAAATTTTCTGCGCCTGTCAAATTGGGACGGCGAAGATATTGGTAAACTTCAAACAGATCGAAAACCTCAATGAACAAGGCATCATTGGAGCGGACGTACTAAACCAATACAATGCTCAAATAAATTTTAATAACAAAACCATCCAATGGGACATAGACCAAGAAAAGCACGTTACAACATTTTCGGATAAGGATCCCAAAATAATACCAACTGAAAAACAAATCAAGAGCATCGAAATAATGGAAAAACAACTAAATCATATACCATTGGAAGAAAAAGAAGGGAATGTATTACAAATCTAGTAGAAAAGTATGAACATATCTTTTCAAATGAGCCAGGGAAGATTCGTCAACATGAATGTCAAATCAGAGTATTACCCGGAGAACCAGTATGCCAACGGCCATATTCGGTTCCAATATCAAAACTGAAGAAGATGGACCAAGAATTCCAACGTATGCTAAATCTGGGCATAATAAAACAATCCTCGTCACCTTGGTCTTCTCCAATTGTGGGCATAGAGAAGAAAAACGGAGACATAAGACTTTGCATTGACGCTCGGCAAATTAATAAAAAGATATTACCCGATAAGGAATGTCCAATGAGTATCGAAGACACCCTATTAAAGTTTCAGGGTGCAAAATATCTTAGCTCAATTGATTTGACGGCCGGATACTGGCAATGTCCATTAAAAAAGGAATGTAGAGAAATAACTGCATTCCTATATAGGGGACGTAACTATCAAATCAAAGTTTTACCTTTTTGGATTAATAAACTCAGTAGCTGAATTCCAGAAATTTTTAGACAAAGTATTGGGTCCAGAAATATTACAATTTACAGCAGTCTACGTGGATGACATACACATCACCTCCACGAGCTTTAAGGAACACATGAAGCATCTTGAAAAAATCTTCAAACAATTTGAACGCTTTAACGTGACCATCAATTTGGATAAATCACAATTTTTAAGAGATAAGATCATATTTCTAGGACATGTTATTTCCGCCCAAGGAATAAATATGGATCCGGATAAGGTTCAGACCATAAAAAGTTTCCAAGAACTTAAGAATAAAAAACAGGTACAAGCATTCATCGGGTTCATCAACTTTTACCGTAAGTTTATACGAAACCTATCCCAACAAACCAGAATCTTGAGTCAACTGACAAAATAAGACGCAACCTGGGAATGGGGAGAGGAACACAAAACCTCTTTTACGCAATAAAAGAAAAGTTTTTAGAAGACATCATTATACTATATTCAGACTTCGATCGGGATTTCTACTTAGCTACCTATGCTTTAAGAACTCACATTGGAGCAGAACTTTACCAATTAGACGAAAAGGGGAACCATCGGACACTGGGATTTGCCAGTAGAACATTAAAAAATGAAGAACAACGGTATTATACTACCGAATTGGAATTACTGGCGATAGTATTTGGATGCCTCAAATACAGAAATTACGTGCTAGGTCATAGGACACATTTGTTAGCTGACCATAAAGCATTGTTATTTTTAAACAGCTGCAGATTATTAAACGCCAGATTGATGAGGTGGTCATTAAAAATACAAGAATTTAATTTACAAGTTAAGCACATACCCGGGAAGGAGAATGTAGGAGCGGATACCCTAACCAGATATCCACAATCACCAAACGATAGTGAACTGGACAACTACACCCGCATTTACATCAATAAAATTGTGTGGGACACTTATAGTAAGACATTGACACAACAATTCCAGCATCTCAGGGAGCTCCAGGAACAAGATCAACACATTACACAGATCATGGGACGAATCATTAATAAACCAGATCACCATTACCAAATACATAATGAATTATTATTTTATGTTGATAAAGCAGGAAAACATAGGTTAATGTTACCAGCAATCATGGCTCCAGGTCTAGTAAAGGAAACGCATGAACAGTATGGACACTTTGAAGCAACAAAGGTATATCAACTTTTTCGATTCCGATATTATTTGAATCACATGTACAGGACCATCAAAAAAATCACTCAGTCATGTGATATATGTCAGAAAAGTAAGACGAACAACCAATTGGCCAGGGGACCATTAATTTCCAACATACCGAAAGGACCACGAGAACTAGTATCGTTAGACTTAATCGAACCACTGCCAAGGGGACAATTAGGCGCCCGGTACATCTTAATCTTACTCGATGTATTTACGAAATACATACAAGTATACCCTATCAGGAAGGCAACGACCAGTATTATCCTCACCCGAATAAAAGAAAAATACATTCCAGCCTGTGGGAAGTTCAAACGCATTTTAACTGACAATGGAACTCAATTTCACAGCAATGAGTGGAGCAAACAATTAAAACTCTTGGGCATCCAAATATCATTCACCACTGCCTACCACCCAGAAGGAAACCCCGTGGAAAAGGCCAATAAAGAGATTGGGAGAATACTCCGCACTTACAGCCACGGTAAACACACCAGTTGGGTAAGTTATATAAAAAAGATTGAATATTGGTTAAACAACACAACCCACACAGCTACAGGATACACCCCACAAGCACTTATGGGCCTACCCAGAAATCCATTAAGTTTAGAACGTCTCATACAATTTCCCGAAAATACGAAAACCGAAGATACCGACGTGATAATCCAACTAGCACACAAACGAATGGAAAGGATGGTGAAGAAACGCAACAAGAACTTGGACAAAGAAAAAAAAATTCCACACCTATTCCTTTAACCAGTAAGTATTGGTTAAGGAACACCGATTATCATCAGCTGAAGACCACGAAATTAAAAAATTATTCCTGTTATACCGTGGACCATATACTATACACGAAGTTCGACCCAACAACACACTCGTCATTATGGAGAACGATGGCACAATGTAAGAAACGTCAAACCTTACATTCCATCCGATCCGGGAGGATTGGTGAAGGAACTCGGACATCAAATGTGAATCACTAATTATATGTCTTGTGTCTGGTGGTTGGTGTTTGTGTTAATAAATAGGTTTATTCGTAAATGATTTGTTTATTATCCATATGCAGGCACAAAGAAAAAAATAAAAAAAATAATAAAACCCAAGCATGACTAAGTTAAAGGATAAAATTATAGCTTTATTTGGAGAAGAACATTATGAAAGCGATGAAAAGATTCTAGCGTCAAAGAGCCAATTAAAACAGAGATTAAGGAATGCGTTTGGCAATAACAGTGAGGGAGACAATCCATTAATGACCGACATAATGGAACTATCATGTAGTGATATAGAAGAAGAGGAAGGACCAACCAACATAATCATAAATCGCATTACGGTACATCAACCAACGAAGGATAGTCTCGCGCAGAAGAATGCACGCGCCCAATACCAAAGACAAATGGCGGCTTGCGTAACAAAACGACCGACAGAAAAATGCATCCACATGCCATCTCATGTCATCATACAGCGGAAGGATGGAGGTAGTATTGGACCAATCGGAAGAAACATTGTTCAGAGCGAAGAGGAGATCTTTCAGACAACTGAACGGATGATATTCGGTAAGACACTACAGTAAGTGACCGAGGAAGTATTATCCAGATCTATTTATAAACCAGCATCTAACATCAACCCATCAGGAGTATCACCAACACCCATCATCACATCATCAGGAGAGAAGCAAAGCAGGCAAGAAAAACATTTTTTACAATTTTCAACAAATAATTCAAAAAGTTCTCTAATTGGAGCTAATTTATCTATCTCACGTCATTGAATACGATCACCCATATCATCAAACCCAGGCATCGAAGTAGAAATCGGAAATGCTTAAGACTCATAGTTACATGAAAAATTTCAACGCCAAAACCAAACTGATCCCAAAGGTCTTCGAAATTTTGCCTTCCTGAACGGTTTACACCAGCTAATATTAATAATCCAATTAAACTTTCAATTTCACTTTCCGACGTTGGATTAGCATTTCTTTCTCTTTCGAAATTTCCCGCGATAGATATTATATATTTATTAGTACAACTAGTAATTATACGAATAATCACGTTATCAAATAATAAATGAAAATTATCTACAATGTTTGATTTATTTTTTGCAACTGGTTTACACCCGGGTAAATGAGTTATAATATTATGAGATCGGGTACGTACATTACTTGGCAAAATATCTTTCAACCATTTAGTTTTCTTATCTTTTCCAAAATAAAATTTAGACCTTGATAAATCACTGCCAACATCTAGGTCATCTTCGGTTTCTGAAATGTCGTGTTCACTGTCACTTGATTCTTTTTCAACATTTTCCTCAACATAATCATCCACTTCATCTTCACTCATACCGCCCACCTGATCATTATCTGATGATGAATCATTTACATCATCTAATAAGCTCAAAATTCTGTTTTGTTCACGTTCATCCATAGTAAAGTTTAAAAAAACATTATCGCAAAAGTAATAAAAATAATTACGGCAATAGTCGCGCGGGATACATATGTTACACGGACGAGTTCAACCGTATACAACTGCGTCTAATCGATAACTAAATCGTTAACAGTGATAATATATGTAAGTGGCAAGTATAATCGAAAGGTATCTAAAATTAGATTTCTTAAAAACCAATAGCAATAAAGATATAACATAATCAATAATAGTGGGATACAATAGTAACCCGGGCGACTAACGAACGGTTAACATTAAACTTATTACAAAACTGTGTTTCTTATATATCATTATTGTTTTTGATATAATGTGTAAACATATTTTAGACACTTATTTTCCAATTCTTTTTACCTTTTTTTTTTTTGTATCATAATCTAATTTTCAATTTTAGCAGGTACTTAACAAAATACTTTAAATATAATAACGTTTTTATTTATTATGCTTATTTAATTAAATCTATCAATTACATAATGCATAATAATAAACCAAAAAATCATATATTCACCCTACTTTCATATTATTAATAGGCAGTAGCGTGAATAAAATTTATGGGGAGACTAAATTTTTGTGTAAATTAATGAAAATCATTGTCCAAAAATTCATCCAATGTACAATGTTTTGGTTCCATTATTTCAATATTGGATCAAAAACGTTACAAGATCTAATGTACAAGATAACGCACTACATAAATATATGTAACGAATAACGTATCGCCACTTGGCACTTTGGCAGAGACTAGTTTCACGGACTCCGTACAGTAACCATTATCGATGCGATTACGCCCCGGAACTTTTATTTACCTCCTAACTATTAGAATTGAGACTGTCGTTCGACCGTCTCATTCGTTTCACGACGGCGGGCGTAGTCCAACCTTATCGCTAAATCAAAAAATAACTCAGAACGTATTTTCATCGAATTATACGTATTCACCCCACGATGGACATAATATAATACACACACACACACACTCATATTTATAGTAAATATAGTTGACAACAGTATATTATTTACACATATAGATTACACAAATACTTGAAAATAATTTAAAACAAATTTTTTTTCCAATGTAATAATTATTGGGAAGACGCCGTCTCAATGTCTCCCCTGAGGCCCTGACTCACCGCCAATGTTGATAGGTACTGAAATGAATATAGAAATAATATGATTCTATAGATAGTCAGACAACAACCGGCCGCGACACCCCAAGAGATTCATCAGTACGTCCAAAAAGAAGTGGTTGATGTCCAAATGGATGGAGTGAATGATATGGAAGTCGTTGTTGTACAAATGGATGATTGAACCAACTTAGAAATCCTAATGAATGTGTATAACGAAATCGAAGTTATCGAACTCCGGATGGATGGAGACAACATAAATGAGCAATAAATGCCCGGGGGAGTTGAGGTAGCCAACGTGCAAACAGAACTCGATTTTATGGATATTTTTGTTGATTTAAATGATTCACATATTGAACAAGTTACTCCGAATGAATCAGTCGAACAGCCGAGAAACCGTGTACCGTTGATAGACCGTCCGGCCACGGATCGACATCCACTACCGGAACAGCTTCACATTGGGACGTTGAATGTAGTATCCACGCACTGACACGCCCGGCACTTCTCTTGCGAACTCGCATCACTGCATCATTTTACACTGTGTTGATTATTATCAAATGAAAATCACTGTGGGATCCCGATTACTGCAACAAGCACCCGTACTATTAATAAGTTTGTTAGTTGATGATTCACAAGTGGCAAGAGACTACCGAAAGAACATCCTCTAACAACACTCTAGCACAGGGGTTCTTAACCGGTGGTCCATGGACCCCTAAGGGGTCCGTAGATGGTTACCCGGGGGTCCACGGACTAATTTGCTATTTTTGTTTTTTTTTTTTAAAAAAAAATACCCAAAATTAAATGTATGCATTAGTAATGCAAATTATAAAATGAATCAAGATTATCGGTCGAAGTAGAAATTATTTTATTTATTTTATACATTTTAAATTTCAACCAATGTATAATATATTTTATTATTTTGGTAAAATTCTGAAAACGTGATTAAGATAACAATAACGATGTCTTCCTCGTGCTCCTCCTTACAATTACGGGGTAAACCAGACATATTTCGTGTTTATAATCTAACTTGGATGATACATATTTACCTTATACCAATTATTACGGAAACCCATCATTTATCTGTTATCAGTTGACCTTTTGAATGTATAATTATTTACAAATTCTCTTCTTAGGGTGATGTAATACATTAAGAATTATTTCTGTTTAAAATTTTAAATGTGTGTCTGTGAATACTTAATTTCGATTCATATTTTCTTTGCCGCTGCTCGGTACCTATGTTTTAGTTGTAACTAATTATTATATTGCTTTAGTGTTGGTACCGTTGTTATCTATGCTCGAGTATGCTCATGTCAATGCTATCGACAAATCGAAAAACGACTATCATGATTTTTCCATTAAAACCCATTTTGCATAAAATTTTTCACACCTCATAGATTCATCAGATTTCCTTCATTATTATTATTATTATTAGATTTTGTTTTTTTATTGTTCCGTTTAGGAATATTTTATACATGCCGCATTGGTCTTTCGTTTGTGATACGTTGCCACTTCTAATATTAAAAATTTTCTTTACGAACGTGTACATTTAAATCAATGTGTGGTTTGTCCACACATTAATCTATATCACACTAACTAGTAAAATGTGTACTTAATTATTTTTATTCAATGATCATATTTTATTGCCGTTTATCGTGATTCAATACTGGTCGTAATCAAAGACCTTCCTTGAACGTTTGAAATTTCGAGTTTTATCTTAATTGCCGACACGCGCAAAGAAATGAAACAGATACCAAAATACTGGGTTTTCTATAAGTATATATATACCTTCATAAATAGTTATTGGCATTAAATCGTCAAGTCCAGATTTTATTTATGATTTCGATTCACGCTGTTTGCAGCTTTTGATGTGTAAGGTACTCCGCGCGATTTTACTTTCGTCTTTCCATCAATAATATATTACATCGTGTATTTGGTGAATAACAGCTAAAATTTATATTTTAAATATTATGTATTATATTATTAAATATTATATATTGGTATTTAACGCTTGTAATTAATAATTATATTGCACAACAATCAATTTACAATCATAATTTGTTCCTTACATATATTTATTTATTTTATTTTATGGTATACCGTTCATATTTAAGTCAATTATTGTTTCAGTTTGATGTACGGAAAATAAATATATTTATTAAACTGTATAAGAAGGTAATTTTTATCTAAACTCGATTCATAAAAATCTTCGTCCATCATCCAACTACATGTTCTATGAATTTTAATTAGATATTAACTAAATATAGGTTGCCATATGCTAGAAAAAAAAAACTAAATATAGGTTATTGGTTTTTATTTCAATCGATACTTGCATTGGTATTAAATAATTAAAACCATTGTAATATTGATACGGTTATTAATCTTATTATGAAAAGCATTTTCAAAGGTTTTTTTAAATATTATATACATATTTACAAACGAAATTTGATTTTTTCGAAAATATTTTTGTAAAAACTGTCTTTTAAAAATGATAATGTAATATAAAGAAAATAACTATTGAAAATTCACGTGATTATGTATTAAATAATTATAACTAGGGCCCGGAATTATATGCACAAAAAACATACGAAATATGCATGCATTTATGCACTGAATATCTTTAAAATATGCACTTTAAATATGCAAGAATATGCAAAAATATGCAAACAAAAATGAAAATTTAATAAATTTATTTAGTTTTAAAATGTATATAATTCATTAAATAATCTATACTAAATAGAAAAATTTATTCTAAAATGTATTTACAATATTTTTGTACGTT
>JAIPRK010002302.1:0-23222 GCA_025469195.1 Chaitophorus viminalis | reverse complement strand
TGTGCTCAAACATTTCCAGTTGAAATTAACCAAGTCATGGCACTAGTAGTGAAAATTATTAACAAAATCATAGCTTCAGCCCTGAACCATAGACAGTTTCGTGCATTACTTGATGAAGTTAATGCCCGATACAAGGATCTTCTAATGTTCAATAATGTACGTTGGTTATCGAGAGGGGCTGTTTTGAAGCGCTTTACAGATTGTTTCGAACCCATAAAAGATTTTTTAACGAATAAAGGCATCAACTACCCCGAATTGTGCGATGATATGTGGCTACAAAAATTGTATTTTGCTGTAGATTTGACTTCATCTTTAAATCACTTAAATAAAAAGCTTCAAGGTAAGGTAAGCACATACACTACTGGAAACTGTTCTTTCTTTCGAACAACAACTTCAGCTTTTTTCAGAAGATATTGACAGCGGAAATCTTGATTATTTTGAATCTTTGAAAGAGTACACGGAAAGCTCAGGTTGTATTATTGATTTGGAGTATTTTAAATCGGCCATTCAATCCATGAAAAATTCGTTTAGTAGACGTTTTGAAGATTTTCGAAAATATAAACCTACGTTGAAGTTCTTGACATCACCACTCATAGCGGAGACTGGACAAATTAATTTTCCATCGTTTCCATCTGTCGACAAAAGACTATTTTCATTGCAATTAATAGAACTAAAAACCAAAGATCTTTGGTCTACAAAATTTGAGAATTTGAAAACGGATATTGAAAATCTGGGAAGGGAAAAAGGATTTTTAGCTGCGAACCATAAATGGACGAAACTCGCTAAATGTCAAAAAGAAGAGCAAGTTATATTTGACGTATGGAACAGTCTTCCCGAAAGTTTCAGCCAATTAAAAATGGTCGCTTTCGGAATTTTGACTATTTTCGGATCTACTTACATTTGTGAGCAAACATTTTCAAATATGAACTTTATTAAGAATAAATTTAGAAATCAACTGAATGATATCAGCCTTGATGCTTGTTTGAAGTTGAAAACTACAGATTACTCTCCAGAATTGAATAAGCTGTCTGGAGAAATTCAGTGTCAAAAATCCCACTAATATTAAATATATACGTCATTTTGTGTTATTTTTTGTTTTATTGTGTTTAATTAAATAATATTATATTTGTATAAACAATAATAATTATAATAATGAATTAATGAAATAAAGTTTTTCTATATTTTCTAAATTTAATACGTATTATTATGTTTTTATTTTATTGCCTACTAAAAAAAGGTTGTTCAAACCTGTGCGGCTCCCTGGATATCATAGTTTTGTATTTTTTTAAAAGAATGGCTCTTTCCTACGAAAAGGTTCCCGACCCCTGGTGTAGAGGGTGTAGCTATAAATGCAGAATAGTCACCTACTGCAACAACACAAATCATAAGGATCTATTTCAGTAAAATTAAGCAAAACTTAATATGATCAACTGAAAAAAAAATGTTAATTATCAGGTATTTTAACTGTATAAAAAAAAAAAAAAATAATAATAATAATATAAATATATATAAATATTTTACTAATTTTTAAGTTATTTAAAAGCATTTGAAGTATATTTTTTTTTCAATTGTTGATAAAAAAAAATTTTACTGGAACAAAATACTTGAAAATACATTTTATAGAAGATTTCACTTTGTTCTTATTGACATTCAAAAATTATTTATACTTGGCCAAAGTTTAGCGTTAAACGTTTGAAGTGCAAATATTGAAAAATATTACAATTTAAATATAACGTAATATATATTCTAGACTGACAAATAATCTCCGTTAAAAATCGTTTTTCGTATACAATGATACTTATCATTGCATTCAAGTTTAATATATCCATTATAATGCATTATAATGACCTATTCTATGACTGAGGTTTTGTAGCCCCCTCGGCTTATACTTTCAAACATTATTGTAGCCCCCTCCCCCCCCCGCTCATCCAACATTTCCAAAGGATATCCGCTAATGTGCGCCACTTGTATTTTCGTTAATATGCGCATTTCAAAATACCATGTACACGAATTATATACTATAAATACCTATGAAGTACACTTATCCATGGAATAATTAGAGGTTATTCGAGAGTGAGTCCAAAGACTATTAGTTTCCGTTACGCGCAGTGCACACTGCAGAGCATTGATCGTCCGTTCAATTTCGGCTTATTCGAGGGAAAAACTATATGGTTTCAAGGAAATCAAAGTTTCCAACGTACACCGTCGTACGCACATGCCGAACAATATTTCACTGATGTTGTAGGTAAATAATATAGATTTTCCAGTGTGTTAACCGCTTTCTAAAGTCGGATGGATTGTGTAGTATGAACTGAAATAATCGTCAAGGGGAAAAAATATTAAGGAATACATTTCCTTTATTAATTTCCCAGTACACAATTCAGTCATAATAACACGCGCACACACATGCTGATACAGTGATACGTCTCGAGTACAAAGGTATGCAAGCAAATATATGTAACGTAATGAAAAATACGTAGATTTGTTACGGACATACAATAATTATAATTATAATAATAATTTTTATTCTTGAATAATAAGATGACCTTGATTGGTTCATAATCAATGTACAACCCAAACTAGTGGTTTGAAATATTCAGGGTATGTTTGTATCATGTCTATGTGTGTGCAATAAGAAAGGATTTTTCAAAAATCTCATTTTTAATGTTAATAGCCGTTTGGGATCTAGGCCGGAGGTATAATTTTTACACTGCAGGTTACCAAGGTAATTTTAGGTTCTGAACGGAGTGACGGAATTTATTGATTTTACAATGATGCGTTTTTTATTTTTATGTCTGTTATCACGTTTTGAGGCAGTAAAAATGCATTGATTTTCTTAAATAGCAACTTTTCTGAAAAGAAAGTGAATGTAGATAGTACTTGAGTTAGTCAAAAATTCAACTTTTAAAATACTTTTTGAAAAAATCGAGAAAAACTATAAAAAAATTACGAAAATATTGGAAATTTTACGCAAAATCACGTTTTTAGAAAATACATTTTTTTTAAATGCTCTAACTCAAAAACCAAATACCGCAATAACTTGATATTTTCACCAAATCTTTATATTGGCGTTCTCTATACATGGTTAAGTTTTCAAAGTATTTTGACATATTTTGACTTAGACAACTTAAATTTTCGATTTTTGTAAAAATTTTTTTTAAATATCTATAAAATTTTTTTGGTTGTTCGAAAACTCTTGAAAATGTATTAAAGGATTAATTATAAGTTATACTAATTGTTATTAAAAAATATCGGAGATGGTTTAACTCAAATTTTTTTTATAAGCCCATAAAGTACAAATTTGTATAAAATTTGTCAAAATCACGATAATTTGCAAGTTATTTTGTAGATAAAAATACATAAAATTTATTCTGTTTATACTTAAGGTTCAAAATTTTAACACTAGGTTATCCATAAGCTATAAAATGTTAAAATATGCATATCATCTATGTCTTATTTTTTTCAAAATATAAAATTGATTTTTAAGCCACTTATAGGCATTTATAATATTCGAATTTTTACATTTTTTTTTTTTTTTATAATCAGTGATAATAAAAAATTGACTAATACAAAATACTTGAAAATTTAATAGAAGATTCTATAGAAGTAGTTATTATTGTAATTCAAAAATTATTAAAATCCATATGCACAATTTTTTTATAAGCGTTTGAACAGCGAATATTGATACAAAATTACATGTAAAATATAATATAATGTATAATATTCTAGATTGACAAATGATACCGGTTTTTGAAATTGGCTCTATCTCAAAAACGAAAAACCGTAACAATTTGAAATTTTCACCAAATCTTTATATTGGAATTCTCTATACATACTTAAGTTTTTAAAGTATTTTGACTTATTTTGATTTATTTATAGACAATTTAAATTTTCGATTTTTTTAAGTTTTTTCTTTGAACTATCTATAAAATTTATTTAGCAGAACGAAAACTCTTGAAAATTTAATACAATGTTTATAATGAGTTATACTGATTGTAAGTAGAAAAATAGGAGATCATTTTGCTCAATTTTTTTTTTATAAGCCCATAAATTTCAAATTTGTATAAAATGTGTAAATATCATGCTAATTTGCAAGTTATTTTGTAGATAAAAATACATAAAATTTATTCTGTTTATATTTAAGATTCAAAATTTTAACACTAGATCATCCATAAGCTACTTTTCAAAAATCTATAAAAAAATTTGTTTGGTAATAAATATAATATCCAGTAAAATATTAATATGAGTACATTCATTTTATTGGATTTTAGGTAGGTATACTTATTTTAGCGCTTGCCCATAAGGTTTTACCACCGCACGCCACTGACTATTTTTCATCTTGGATATTTACATGCATTTCATAAATACGTAGTAAATATAAATGCAAAATAATTTAATACTGTACATTTAATGATCAATTAATAACATGCAAATAATTCAATGAAATATGCAGATTCATACCATGAATATAAAAAAAAAATGCTTATTAGAAATTAAAACACGCGCGGTATACGATTTATAAAATGTCAGACACTTTAAATAAATGTTTATAAAAAAATCATCAAAATATTATTTTGATTACACTGTGTTTAAAAAGTATTATATTATTTATATTAAATTTTTATTCGACAAATACAAGCATAAGAGAACAAAAATGTATTTCAAGTTTTGGAACTGAAAACTTCTACTATAATTATCTCAAAGCTTACTTTTGTATTTAGAAAAATTCTTTTAGCTTTAGATATACAATTGATGCATATTTAAAAAAGATATACTTTCAACTGCAGACAGTTCATCGCCTTAGTCACATTCATTTATCTCAGTGTTGGTTATACGTTATACTATCAACTGTTATCAATAAAAAAATACATACGATTTAGCAAAATCCACCCCTTCTTCAATAATTTATTAATATATTATTAATGAGCTAAAAATATAATGGATAACGATGCACGAAATAGTTGGCTTATATTTTATACAATAAATTGCATTTTTACAGACATGAATGAAATGAAATTTAACTTTTTTATTGAATACTATAAAATTAAGCAACGTTTATGCAATTATCCATGTATATACAATTAATATGCATTTGCATATAAATCCTGATCATAATAATCAATAAAAAGCGGAATTTTATGCTCTAAAAAAGTTAAATATATGCTTTATAAATATAAAAGTATGTAAAAATATGAACTGAAATGGTAAATAAATAATTATTTAAACTGTTAAAAACACATTTTAAAATTAAATGGCTAAATAATTTCCAAAAAAAAATATGAATGTATAATAAATTGAAAAAATATCCTGATCTTCTTTTATGGTTGATTTAATATGAAAAATTAAATTATTCGTTGAAATTGTTATTATTTTAATGTTACATAAATGCATAATAGCAAATCGTTTTCCACAATTGATTTTAACCTCACATGGTTTACAAAACAAAATTTTTCCATCGGTTGAAAAAACTTGGTCACTGAATTCGGAAACAATTGATAGCATTCGCTCCATTAATGGAATATTTTAAAGTTTCCTTCACCATTTTGAAAAAAAAAATTAATAAATATACATAAAATACAAACACGTAACTACTTGTACAATACAGACACAAAAAAAAAAAACACTCGTCACTCGCTAAGGTCATGAATCGGTCAACGAAGAACGATAAATTATCTCAGTACTCATAGGTAGTTCATGATATATACATTCAATCGATAACATCTATCGATGAAGATAATAAGATTTCTAAAATATTAATTGAAATAAACAGCAATGCAATGTTAAACAATATCAATAAAAACTTAAAGATAACAAATTATTATGCACTCATAAAATATAAATATTCTTTGAAAGAAAAATGGATCAAAATATACATGTATATGCGACATAAACATTTTAGTACTTTACTTTCGTATAGTATAAGTCACTAAATAAATTTGAGTTCTTCTGCAAATTTATTATTAAAGAAAGAAAATATGCAAATGCATAAACATCCGCATTTTAGTAATCATGGATCATATATATTGTATCAACCGAAAACATTCTGTTCTTTTAGCAACTTTACTATACTGATCATGAATAATAAATAATTATAAATCTTAAACAGACCTTAAACAGCATTCGCAAATTCCCTCCTCTATGCACCCTTTTGATGAGCTATTAAGCTCTCCCTTAAGTAACACCAATCTCTTTTCAAAATTTTTTTTGTTCAGTTTTTAAACCACAAAACACCTCTTCAACTTCTAATATCAATCCTAAATCAACCAAAAATTACCAATACAATCTCTCATCGAACTGTTCTTTTTCAATCTCCGATGTTCTCAACGCTTTAGAAACGTTAAAAAACAACCATTGTAATGGCCCCGATAATATTTCTGCACGTTTACTATATAGGTGTCATAATTTCTTAGCCAATACCATTTTTCTTCTATTTCAACGCTCTTTCAGACGAAGGAGTCTTTTCCATTGACTGAAAAACTTGCTCCATAACCCCTAACCAGTAGCTTTTGAAAAAAAAATAAAAACATACTATTATACTATTATAGCACACGATATTATAAAGTAAAAATGATTGCATAATAATTTCTATTAAAATAATTTAAAACAATTCGATAACAACAATATGTTACTATTTACATATTATACAAGCTTTTCAATCAATTGAAAGTAATACCTAACAAGATTAAAAACAAATCATTTTCAATTATCTAACAAAAATTGTATGCCAATGCCAAATACATTTTATAGGCGAGTGTTGTTTAATTCGAACAAAAGGCTACCTTTTATAGTAAATGTATATTTTAATTTAATGACTGAACATTATATGATTGTACTTACATGGTTATAAATTAAGCCATTGAAAACCTTTATATAATTATGTGCATAGTTAATCATTTGCCGGAATTTCAATTATAATCGTTGATTTTGGAGTAATTACTATACATATTTTAATGTTTATCGTGTACGTATGTAAAATTAGTTATAGAAGCCTGCAAAAGTTAAAGATATATCTATAGACTATACAAATTTTAACAAGACGAATTAACCATCATAGTTGTGTTTACAATTAGGTTTTATTTTCGACTTTGAGAACACCGAAAACTATGATGTTCCAGGGTATTTCGAAAACTCGACGTATAAGAGCACATATATATATATATATATATATATATATTAAATTTATTACATTACAGCCCATAAAGCATAATTATGCATTCCGCATTCACAATAAATATTTGAAAATGTTTTTTAATCGACAAACTTGTTATTCGGATTAATAATCAAATTTTGCAGTTTTAACCGTACACTCATGCAGCGTAGTGTTTACATATTTCTAATGACTGTAAGCTCTCGTCTGATACGGGAATTAGGTACCAAATAATGTACATATATTCCTGAAACGCAGCGATTAAACGATTAGTTTACCCCGCACCGACTATTGACAGTAGCTGGCGTATTATGATTTATGGAATACTATTGCCGTTAATCATTACATTATATTCTTATAATCATATTTAATCCCGAATTCCCAACTGGAAAGGTATATAGACTATAGAGTGTTAAATGGTCCGTTAAACATTTGCATACGGGAATATGTACATCGTACGCAGTGGTTAATGACAGTTAATTGTTAATGTGCTTGCACCATGAACCACACAATATATAATACTACATAATTCTACACAATATCACATCGCTATTCAATACACCATATTTACTTAGTGAAATTAACCATAAAATCTTAAAAATATAATCAGAAGCAAGTGTAAGGTTTTTAGGTGTAACAGCGTTTCTCAAACTGTGGGTCGGGAGTCAATTTTTGGTAGGTCACGAAAATTTTTTCCAATTACATAGATTCCATGAAATATATATTAAATTATATAAGTACTATCATAATAATATAGCAATATAGTATCAAAAATGACGATGGGTTTTAAAATTATAATTCATAATATAGGTCGTAATAAATCGAATGTTTATTTTACTTAACTATTTAACATTTTAACTACTAATTTTCAAAAAGTAAAACCATGTGGGTCGTGAAGAATTTTCCAGTGGAAAATTGGGTCACGGTCCTAAAAAAATTAAGAACCACTGATACATAGTAGATAAAGTGGGTTCCTGCAGATAGCAAACAGTGTCTTTAAGTTTGTAAACAACGATAGGCTAAAATGTTTTGGACTACATATTTGTAAAACAAATCTCGACCTAATTTAACATATAATATTGTTATATTATAGACAAGTGTAATAAAAAAAAAAAAAAAAAAATGTAGAAAAAATGTATAAACGCCACTCACAGGTAAGTTTTGATTGAATTCCTTATTTAATCGCATAAGTTAAGTGTTTCAAATTTTTTAAGATTTAAAAACAATAACTCCGCCAATACTTGGTTTTAAACCAATCCTTTGCCCATGGGCCGTGGTAGCATTTCATATTAAAACTTATCATTCACAAAGGACAAAACCACTGATATTATATAATATAAGTAGTAGGTATAACATATGACATATCTGTGGACAAAACTAATAAAAAAAAAAAATCGACGGTAACCCATTCTGCTGTACAGTAGACAGTAGGAGTGCAGTGGGTCTCGGCCATAGTGCATAGAGTGCATATAGTGACCTAGTGCAAGTCATTATTACGGATTATTAAATTTGAATGCAATGATAGGTATAATTGTATACGAGAAACAATTCTGAACGGAAATGATTTGTCAGTCTAGAATAGGTATATATTATATTATAATTAATATTATATTATCAGTGGTCAAAGTGGGGGGGGATACGGACCATTGAAATCCCTCTACTTTTTTGTATTTACATTTTTCATCCCTCTACTTATTTTGTCTAGTTTTTGTATAGTTGTCAGTTTTTTGCTACTAAATTTGAAAATATGTTATTTATTTGTTTAGTTTTAAAGATTATTTATGATAGAAAAAGATTGAAGTATTCTGATGCATAAACAAAATGCGAACTATGAAAAAAAAAAATACTATACAAGGTATGAAGAGTGTTATGATGATATCAGGAAATCTGAATTGTAAGGCATCCCTCTACTTATCTTGAGCCATTTTGACCACTGTATATTATATTATGTTAATATTTGCTCTTCAAACGATTATAAAATATAATTGTGTCTATATATATTTCAATAATTTATGAATGACAGTAAGTACCAACCTATGTGGAATCTTCTATTAAATTTTGTTCAAGCAAAATTTTTGATGTGAAACATCTAATGTCGCGGTACGGGAGTGAGGCCAACTGTGGCTCAATCCGCCTCAGCTCGGCGATCTCCTCTCTCCACGCATTTATGTATAGCCCGTTGTCATAGAATATTATGTTCTTTGCCATTTTATATTTTGTAACGATAATTGATTACAAAAATAACACATTATAAATAATATAAAAATAACTTATAAAGGTTGATAGGTAGTTGATAGGTAGTTGTTCGATGATGTCGAAATTATTAGTATTAGTAATTTTAGCTGACACACATGAATGTAATTCAAGTGAAGGTAATAGTTTAATACTATGTATCTAATTAATAATATTATATAATTTTATATATCAAATTATTAAATATATATTTCATTGCTTGTAAAATTTAAATATAAAATACTACAATAATGTATATTTGCTTATTAACGTATACCTGTATCATTACATAATAATACTAGCTGACGTTTTTTTATGTAAAATAAATATTTCTTTGTGTTTTTTATTGTTTTATTATTTAAATTCAAAATGAATTTCTTTAAATTGTCTAATGTTCCATAATTTTTCCGATTTTTATAAACAAATTATTAGAATCAATAAGCATTCTGGTTGACGATGAATTTTTCAAATGGTATGTCTTCATTTTTCCCCTAAAATCTAGATTATGTAATCCGTGATTAATGTCCTATAGGTTTTTAATTATCAACGACAAATAATAATTGAAAAATTTGTTTGATATAAAAGTGATCATTTTAACCTATTCGTTACACTCAATACTCACTGTATAAATAATTTTTAAATTACACTGAAATTATAATATTATCATATCATAAAATATTATGATTATGGTTATGCCATAATTATTTTCTTTAATAAACCTTCTTTTCATGCATATTTTCTATACAAAAAAGTTCCGATGTTTCACATCTGTCAGGCGTCCCGCAACGGCTCAATCTATTTATCAACAATTATAAAAAAAAAATTGAATATTTTGAATACCTATAAAAAGCTTAAAAATTAGTAAAATATTTTGAAAAGAAATTACTAAATAACTGATAAAAATTTTTTGAATAATAACAAATATCTAAAATTATTTGAGGATAAATGGTTATTTTATGGTTTTATTATTTCGTAAAAATTTAAATTTCAGATGTTCATAACATTTTTTTCTAAAAGTCCGTTTTTGTTATTATTATTTATTTATTTATTTTATGAATTTTTTATTATAGTTATTTGAGAAAAAACTTATGGATAACCTTTTGTTAACATTTTTAACTACAAAATAACTTGCACATTATCACAATTATGACATATTTTATAAAAATTTAAACTTTAAGCTCATATAAAGAAAATTTGAGACTAACGATTTTCAATTTTTTTTTTTAATTTGCGATAAGTAAAATATATAAAAACTTTGAATTAAATTTTCAATAATTTTCGGACAGCCAAATTCTTTTTATCGATATTTCAAAAAAATATATTTAGAAAAATTGAAAATTCCAATTAAAATATTTCGAAAACTTAATCTTGTATTAACAATGACGATATAAATATTTGGTGAAAATTTAGAATACATAAAATAAAAATTATTTTGTCAAAAGGTAGTTTTATATAATAATGCCCGTGTTTCCATTACTTTTTTAGGCTTTTTTGAGGCTTTGGAAAACTAATTAATTAATTTTTTTTTACATTTGGCTTCCCAAAATACCAACTAGATTCAATTTTTCTTTCAGAAAAGTTGATGAGTAAGAAAATCAAAGCATTTCTACTACTCCAAAACGTGTCGTCAAACACAAAAATAAAATAAAAACTCACATAATTGTAAAATCAATTCATTCATCATTCCGTCCATAATCTAAAAAATAAAAATAAAACACTTTCATTATAAAGGCCGTCCCACACGACTCGTGTTCTTTGCGAGCATATACTCGGCGAGTGTACTCGCCAAGTTTATACGATGTTTGTAACTATGTTGCTCCTACACCACACGTGTAGTCACACGACTCGTAATCGCCAAATATTTATTCGAAATAATGAAATACGAAATTTGCCTCAGTCCAAAATGAAAAGTGAATACGAAAACTATTTGTGGTGCATTTGTGGTAGTGTATGCTGTCGCGATCACGATTAGTAACATCGTTATTTATTGAAATTTTTTTTTAAAATTAGGTTTTATTCAATTTATAGGTATTTATTTATTTATTTCGTATGGCATGGATATCAAACACATAATACACTATTTAATTTCTAACTGTAACAAATATAGAATAATTAAATAAGATAAAACAAAATAAAATTAGAACATAAAGTTCTGGTAGTACACATATAACAGTTAAAAATATTATATAAATTATAAACGCAAATAAAATAAAATAAATCAACATACAATAATATTGTTATAAATAATAGTTAATTATAAGTTTAAGTCAAGTTTTATTAGCCATTCTATTGCCTCTTTAGTAACTTTGTGGATTCCTTCAGTCCCTTGTTCGAATAACCTCTTAGGACACGATTCCACGATGTGTTTCATAGTCTGCTCCACTTCCCCACAATCACCACGCTACACTATCTGAATAATAAAGATCCACATCTTCCCTGTCCTGTCCTGATCCGATTTATTGTTGTCCATTGGTTTCTTGGTAGTGACATGCCTTCTATATTTTGGTCGGGTCTAGTAATAAGATCTTTATTTGTAACATGTGATTTTGTCCACTCTTCATTCCATAATTTACTACTACA
Organism: Chaitophorus viminalis; assembly: GCA_025469195.1. Lineage (NCBI taxonomy): Eukaryota > Metazoa > Arthropoda > Insecta > Hemiptera > Aphididae > Chaitophorus > Chaitophorus viminalis. Next base: position 11,263 of record JAIPRK010002302.1, on the reverse strand, counting down.
AAATTGTGTGTTGATTAAGTTCTTTGCTGTTAAGCCAGGTGGTTTTCTGGATTTATAGATATTTAGGGGATTGTAAACCATGATTTTCCGTCTCTGTCTATCACACGCGAAACATAGGAATTTAGTCGTTTTCTATTTCCAACGTACCGATTGATCAATTAATGCGATAAGAATTTTAAAAACTGATTTGAATTCGTCGTTAAGTCTACTTTAGATCGACATTCCCACTTTTTTGATTTTGTGCTCCAAAATTTTATAAAATAGAATTAAAAGAATTGGAAACATAAAAATCAACAAAAGTTAATTTTTGGGGATGTTAAGTACAAAAATTAAAAAAAGTGGGAAAGTCGATCTAAAGTAGACTTAACGACGAATTCAAATCAATTTTCAAAATTCTTAGGTATCGCATTAATTAATCGATCGGTACGTTGGAAATAGAAAACGTCTAAATTCCTATGTTGCGCGTGTGATAGACAGAGACAGAAGATCATGGACTAGTGACTACAGTCCCTTTAAGCTATTATCTACATTATTATCTTATAATGAACATAAATAATGAGATTTGTTCAGATTAAAATATAGATATATCTAAAATGTAATAAAATTATCCAAAGAAGTTCAATAATATTTTATGTGAACAAAGGATGTCATTATGTAATATGTTGACATCTACCATCAATCGTTGACTGAATATTGAAAGTTATGACATGTTTGGAATTTAAGGTTATTTTCCGAAAAGGCCATAATAAGAAACAACAATTTATGCGTCTACCTAATATATTTTCTTATGCGTGATCTGTCATTAGTGTCATTATTTACTTACCTACATTGTATTAAATATATTTATTTATAAACAAAATGCAGTATCTAAAAGTAAGTTTATAAAAAATTTTAACTTTTAAAACATTTAATTTCATGTTTAATACATAATATTACAATATTGTTCATCAACAATGTTTATTACCGTTATATGGTATTTATAGATAGATATACCTACGACAGTTGATCGAGGACTAAATTTCATAATATTATGATTCAGGCGAATTATTAATTTTACGTGATATCCTCATCAACATAACATATTTATAAATTTTAAATTATTATTATTTATAATATTTACGTATATTACGTAAGTAAAGTATATATAACGTGTATTTCATTATATTTTTGCAATAGAGTTTAAAAAATATCCACCGTCATACCGCACGTGCAACCAAATTAAATTTTCATTATTACCATAGTTCCGATAAAGATAACGATATCGAAGAACAATGTATTATAGTCGGTAAGTTAATTTTACGATTTTATTTTTCAAAAAAACAATTAAAAGATTTGTATATTCTATGTTCCTAAATCTGTTTGATACAATTTTACATTATATATTATTTATTTTTTAACAAATAAAAACATTTTCGGAAACGTATTATGTATTTCGTGTAAAATTTGATTAATATATGACATTTAACACGTGTACTTGTTTTCACTCAGATCACTCCGTCCAAGAAGCAATAGAAGAACCGAAGGAATATCAAGTAATAACAAAAATAATTCAAAACAAATGCGATAAACACAGCGATATATATTCGTTTCACGACACTTTAATTCAGACTGTTTGTCACATTCAAACACAACCTTCCAACAAGAGGTATTTCGAACCAAAAGGATTGCTAAGTGAGGAAATGAAAACTATAACAAAGTAATTAAATGTAAAAAAAAAAAAAATATTAAAAATAAAATCGAATTACTTATTGTTGTACGATTTTTTTCAATTATTAAATCATGAGTTATAAATATTAATATTTCATCTGTAAAATTAGGTTGAAAACCGAGTCATTAACATAAAAGCTTATATCTTTAAAACATTCGCGTATCGTATTCTTCTTCCCTAGACTCAATAAAAATCAAATTATGTTTCATATTATCGCTACAGTATGAAATTGAAAATGTATGAACACTGAAACATATTGAGAATATTATAATAATAAGTGGTGGTTGATATATTCGCATAGTTTTACGCATTTAATTTCTAATATAAATTCAGTTTCTTTGTGCAATAAAAAGTATTTATACCGAAAAAAATAATGACGTTTTATCGCACCAGTCTCTAATGTTGACATTCATTGCGAGAGATAAGTAAATTAAGATTTTTATTTTCCGCTAAATTTGTTTTGAAAACTGATCAAAAACGTTAAACGCAAAAATTGACAAGTAAAAACAATTGTTGATTATTTTTTTAATAGTCTGAAACATCACAATTAACTAACTGTATAACCATAACCATATATATACAGTATGCAAATTAATTGGAAAGTCAATAGTTATTACTCCTAATATAATGCAGATATTGAAGTTCCATTTTTTTTAACATAACATGTGACTTATAGCCCATCTATTACCAGGGTTAAAAAAATCCAAAATTCAAAACCGCCAAAAAAAAATTTTGAAAAATTATGAAAACAGCCACTTTGTAGAATTGCCCATAAGTTACTCTGAGAAAAAAAATGAAATCAAATGATTGATTTTTTAATGAATGAGAGCATTTTATATTTTCAAAAAACATAGCAAATTGTAAAATCATACGGTTTTTTGATTTTTTTTAGTAATCGTATTAATTACTATAAAACATTTATGTTTAACAGTATGTTACATTTTATAAAATGTAATTAAAATTAATACGAACATAAATAGCTGCTTAAATTGAAGATGTTTAACAGTAATTAATACAATTACTAAAAAAAATCAAAAAACCGTATGGTTTTTTAATTTGCTGTGTTTTTTGAAAATATAAAATGCTCTCATTCATTCAAAAATCAACCTATTTAAATTTTTATTTTTCAGAGTAACTTATAGGTAATTCTACAAGGTGGCTATTTTCAAAATTTTTCAAAAATTTATTTTGGTGGTTTTGAATTTTAGATATTTAACCGTGGTAAAATATGGGTTATAAGTATCACATATTATATTCAAAAAATGGAAACTTCAATATCTGCATTATATTAGGAGTAATAACTACTGAATTTCCAATTAATTAACATAGGTACTGTTATATATTATAACAGTTTATTCAACAATTTAGGGAACACTGAATTTCTCGGCCGCATTATTCTGGAATAAATATGGTTTTTCTTACAAGCCGTGTACAAATGCACATTTATTGATACATTTCAAAATTGTTATCATTTTGGTCTACGCATGCATTGTAAAAACGTTTATTTATTTTTTATTTAATAGAAACGCGTATTTTGAACACCCTGTTCGGTTAGGCCTATTTGTTTTAAGTCATTTTGATGAATCAACTACATATATATGGTTCTTAATAAAAAATTGACTGAATAAGAGCCACTTTAATTTTAATATATAATACGAGTATATATTTAAATTTTCGATAAAATACTGTAAACCATATATTAGATATAATTGTAAAAATTATTGTATTAAAAATGTGTTCCTTTACGCTTAACATTTTTACAAATTAAGTTACAAAATATTATTTTAGCTTACCAACTGTTCTGTTTGATGTCGTATTATAGGTATTACCTATTGTATTGTCTTGTATTAAACGTAAATATCTAGATAACGGAAGATCATATTAAGCGGGTACCTACCTCTATGCATGATACGGTACAAACAGTAGTTAGCATTAGGTCTTTACAATGTTCATAGATATAGTCACACTGGAAAGCTTATATCTTCAAGTATAGCAATAAAAGAAGGAGCTGAGAATTGTTTTGCATGCTACTAAAAAAATTCATCGGATAAAATGGTTTTAGAAACGTCCTCATTGTTCTTGATTCTTATAGACCGTGAATGTGTAAACACTAAAACACTCGCTCATTCTTTATAGTAATTATGAAATACGAAATAAGTTTGAATAAAATAATATAAGCGATGATAATCGCGCTACACACTAGCGATTTCTGTAAGTGGAAGCCAAAAACAATTATTATTATCGTCGTATTAGAAATCACGGGCTTATCAATTCGATTTTCTCTACACGTAGCTAAAAATAATAAAGTGTTAAGCAAAATTATTTTTAAGCTCAACTTAATTCGGAAGTACAAAGACAAATACGGTGAATCACCTTACACATAAAGGATGATGCCATAGAAAGTTTTTTCGCTAATCCAGAGCCTCAGAAGTGTAATTAGTTTTATGAAGCGTGATACTGTAGCGTAAATCTGTATCGGATCCAAGCTCAACCCACACGGAAAAACTGAATTAGTGCCGATAGACCATATATAATGAAATTAATTTTCAAAACATAATCATCAAGTATTCAAATGGATTTTCAGTGCCCGCATTAAGTTATATACGTTATATGCTACCACAAACTATTTCCAAACAAAAATCTTTCCTCCCTGTGAATGTCGATGCATTATTATTGGTATTGATGATCGGTGCATTTATTTTTATTTTTTTATTATCACTTTTATTTCGATAAAGCAACAATCCGTTACATTTAGATACAATGAGAAGAGTAATGGGGTGTACATAATACGTGACGATGGGCGTGAGTTGAAGACGTTATTCATTGGTATGTTTTATTTAAATTTAAATCAAACATTTGTATTACAAGCCTTGCTTTTAATGCAAAAATTAATAATAAATGCATTTATTATCTAAGATAATTTGTAAAATTCTAATTTATCTAATATTGAAGAAAAAAAAGTTTAATATGGGGTGGGTACTATCATATGATAATTTTCCTACAATTAGCTCTTTATAATGTGATTAAAGGTAGGTTTCAGCTTTTTATATACGCTGATAATTTATACACATTATATATTTATTAATGCATTTATTAGTGCATTAATATATTTTTATATTCTCTCGTGATAAAATTCTAGATACGCCAATACGCCACTGATTCTAGATACCTACTTATAATTTAATATATCGGCTCGGATTGATATGTATTAAAAAACCAAAGTACATATATATGTGTATGTAATAACAAATCGCATATATTGCAAACAACATATATTGCATAGGTATTTTCAAAACGAATCGTTTTAAATAAAACAAATTCAAAATTTTTCCACCATTACCCAATTTTTTTTCGTGTACCCCTAAAAATTATCTCAAGTACCCCAAGGGTTAGGTTAACCCCAGGTTGGGAATCGCTGATTCTAATAAATAAAATTATTTTGTTCCAGCCAATTTTCTTTTATTAACAATTTATAATGAGAAAAAAAATTTAAAAATCAAATAGCCTTAAAATTAGTAAAATCTTTTGAAAAAAAAAATATCCAAGGAAAATGACAATTTCAACAATTAGTAAATGTTTCAAGTTTTTACAAAATACTTTACAAGACTTAAAGTTGTAAGCGAACTCTTGAATATTAGGCCGGATCAAATTTAATCGTTTACTCGTATAGTCGTATGTGAAAAGTCTTCCATATAATATTATGCAGTACAGTAGTAATATTAACTCCCCGAGATAGAGATGAGAGGCTCTATTATAGTGCGAAGGTCCGTGACTCGCCTGTTCATGTTTTACACACTACACTGTATAGTGACTACAGTGTCTAATTGAATATAAAACCCAACGATTGTGTATTCGCTACGTTTCCCCAGTAGTATATAATAATATACCTATCACATGAGATGTTAAAATCTATTTAGTATAACGACTATAACGTAATGAACAATCGCCGTAATATTTAACTCGGGGGGGGGGGCTGTACAATATCCAACTCTGAGAATTTCTTAGGTGAAGAGCTGTATAGATAAACCATATTACTAATGTGTACGATTGAATATAATAATAAAACATAATAAATATAAGGTTATTAAAGCCACAAAAGTGATGTGTACCGCTCAAATGCGACTGTGTTGTATATATATATATATTATATGATTAATGACGTCAATACCTATACAATATATATATAATATGAATCGGACTGCAATTATTATAGTATGAAACTATTAACTAACATTATTATTATCTACAATATAGGTTTCACGTTGATAAAATAATATTGTATTCTTACTAACGATCCTCTTATTGCAATAAATTTCTTTATTCTTTTCTTCCCCTCTAGCCGATTCCAGTTATTGGTGGTATCATTAACCTGCGACGTTTCCGACGCCCACGACGACGTCGCGTCCTTTACGATATTATCATTTATATTAATTATTATGAACCGTTGTAGTCAACGACCGTGATTCGTAAACGTCGTCCTGCAGAAGGGAAAAACAACAGATAGGTATGTCGCATTATTTCACACCCTACAAACGTAGTTTATCCACGCAGCCCCTTTCATCACTATTATATTATAATTGCAATTGCACGATGATAATTAATTCTCCGAATATATCTTTATGCAATTACATGGACGGTGGCCGGACAATAATTAGAATATTCGCCGTCGGCCTAGATTTCGCGTGATACGCGCTTTGTAGTTTAATTTCAGTAATAATGCAATCGCAAGCTCACCGCGGGCAATGCGCCTGCCGGGTCTGTTAATTGCAAAAAAATCACCAGCTCAGGTAACCAAACCAATCAGCTTGGTCCCTGCGCCTGTTTTTCCTACTTTTTTTAACGTACTTGCAGCGTACTACACGGGCAAGGAGATCAATTTCAGAGGACGTACAAATGCAGGGGTCGTGCATCGCGAATAACATCGGTTCCGCGAAAAACATCCGCATGCAGGACCAGCACACTACGTTTGCTGCGCACTTGTTACACAATTATCAACGAACCCGTGCAAACCGCGCATATTGCTACATAAATATATAAGTTGTATTTTGTACATACATACGTAAAAAAACAAATAATTATTTTGTTTTCCATATAATATTATTTTTGGCATTATTAATATTTACTACTCAGAACTCAATTTCAATTTTTATTTATTATATTCTCATAAATATTTGTTTTATAATAAATTGAAGCCAACAGAAATAATACTAAATGCCGAGAAATGTTCTACAGCAGAATTACTTGGAATTAAATAAAACAAACTACTGAGAGACTTATATTTTGATTATTATTCAATAAAAATATACATACACTGTGGTATCATGGATTGGTTCTGATTAGTTTCGATATCAATATTCTGAAGTAATTATCGAAAATGTCTTCATATCGTCATAGATATTTTTTCAACTAAGTATCTAAAACTGAAACTAACGTTGAATGCCAAAATATTAATTTGAATTTAGAGCTGTTAACAACACAACAATTTTCAAATAAATAGTAATTTTTTACTCGTATATAATAATTAATAATATAATATATAATAATTACAGCTAGGATTAATATCAGGCAAAAAAAAATGTTGTTATTATATTTCATATTATTTATCCATTACTATATTATCTATGTACTATAATTATATGTTGTTTCAAATTATATACATAAATATAATACATATAATATATTAATATAATATTACCTATGTATTTTAAATTCGTCATGAATTCGATTCTTCGATACAATTATATATACCTAATAGAAACGTTTTAAATGTACAGTATTTAATATTTTAATGGTAAATATAGTAATCAAAATATATAATAATAAATCCACGACTTTTATAAGATTTTCGTGATGTGAACGAGTCAAATATGTCAACGTTTCTTATTCTATATACGGACATTTAATATTTCTGATTTCTTCAGCAGTTTTCTCGAGCGCCAGGAAAATCTGAAAAAACACGAGTAGGCAATGAATATAATAATATTAAGTTAAAATGCATTTCCTAAATTACTATTTTGATGAAATGCGAGTTTCTCTATATTCTAACGTAATGAGGTTAACATTTCAAACAATATTTTACATACCTATTTGTCCTAACTCCTATTATACTTACCATCGTTTGTCTCGGTCGACTTTTTTCTCGATCAAAAATTTTCAAATACTTCGAATGCTAGTATGCTACATATCACATAAGCATTTTGTTATATATAATATTATATAAATCATCTACGGTGGACATTTTGAATTTTATTGTCGTAACAGATTCATTTCAAGAGAAGGAGAACAATTCGAATATAATACTATTTGTAAACTTTAAGCGCAGATATACGCTAAAAACATTAAACAAAGGTATTATAAACCGGATCACTTACATCCGGTAAATGTAAACAATATCAGTATTCAGTGTTTCAATAACTAAACAATTTCTATATTCAATATTCAGAACATTTCAATTTACTATACACTACTATATACCAGTATAGTCAATACTTCAGTAGTGAGTAGATTATAATAAAAACGTTAATTGTTGATATTATATGTAAATCGTATCTTGAAGCTTGTACCAGCTATTTAAATTGGCATTTTCTTTAATAGGTACTCTTTAATTTTCCAAATTATTTTACTTATTTTTAAGCAATTTATGGATATTAGAAATTTTAAGTTAATAGTAAATTTTAGAGTTTTTTATTGTTGATGAAAAGAATTTGGCGGGAATAAAAAACTTGAAAATTTAATAGAAGATTTCACAGAAGTTGTTGTGATACTGTCATTCAAAAAATACATATAGGCACAGTTACTTTTTATGAGCGTTTGAAAAGCAAACATTGACATAAAATTATAATTTAAATACAATATGATATATTAATATTATATATACCTATTCTAGTTTACGTAGAGAAGTATTAAAATAATAAGAATTTCAGATTTCTAAGTAATCTGGTTAAGGGATTTCATAACAGTCAGCTAAGTTTTTTTGACAATTGATAGTTGATACGTTTAAATCATACCCCATAGGCGTTCGCAGATTTTTTTGTTCAGATTATGCATATTCAAAATATAATGTTTAAAATACTGAAAAAATAAAAAGAATATTCCCAGACTCCAAAGGATTGCTTTAGGGCTCTAGTTGTTCCTATGCCAGTATTTAAGGTAGTGGCGTAAATAGGGGAATGTCGCATTAGGACCCTAAATCTATTGAATCTTTCTGCATTTTAAGAATACCGTTTCTTTTTTTTTCGTAATAATCAAAAATATTTTACTAACAACACTTAAAATAATATTTAATTTAACAGATACAGAACTTAGAAACAACAAAATAATATGATTACAAACTTACAATAACAATAATCCAAAGTATTTCTCAGAATCGTTTCTGATTCAATTATGACTAAAAACATTTTTTTTATTTACGAAAAGTTTATTCACAATCTATATCTATGTGGTATAATAAGTAGGTATAAGTCTGTTGACATGAAAAATAACATAAAATAATATTGTAACACTAACATTTATTTAGTAAAGCATTCAGCTGTGCCACCTGACAAGTGTAAATACGAAATATACTAAGTAGGTATAAGAGAATTTGTTGAAATCAATAAAATAAATAGCAATAGTTTCCCAGTATAGTATGTCCATTATTAATAATTGTGTGTAACAATACATGTACCTAACGGTAGAGCTGAGCTCCGAGCGGTCATTTTCAAGACTAAAAACTTTAAAGAATTATATTGTACTTCAAAACTACATCAATACATGTATGCCACGTTGTTGAACATAATATACAGAAACTGGACAACCAGTTAGAATAAATAAACGTTTCACGACTCTTTGATAATTTAGTGAATTTAAAATCGTTATTTGTTAATAGGCAAGAGGTCCGCTGAGTGTTCGGATTGAGCTGAATTTTAAGTGTTTGTACTTACGTACCACTTCTATACACCACTTGTACAATGTCACTTATAAGTTATAAGCCAAAATGACACAAAAGTGAATTTCGAAAAAACGGTCGTTATTACGTCAACATTATAGCCTTTCGACAGTTGTTATGATAATGTAACAGGTACCAGCTATATAAATAAATAGTGCATAATATAATAATAATAATAATAATAATAATAATAATAATAATAATAATAATAATAATAATAATAATAATAATTATAATAATATAATTACGGCAAAACGCAATAAAGAGCGGACACATACAGGTGTCAGGTACCTGTTCACGTGCAGTGTGATTATAATATAAATTACATTAGTTCGCCCGAAATCGCTATAACAAGCATTGTATGCGAAGCGTATAAATTCATTTTTTATTATGATACGATCGTGACGACGACGGTAAAAAAGGAAAGAAAATAAGACGCTCGACAAAAATATGTTTACGGACGACCGAGGTCTGCAGGTATATTATTCGGATACGGTATAATAAGAAGACACGCGTGTCAGTGCTTATACCTGTATACGTATAAACGCAGTGACGTCATTTGTGTGTGACGGGGGGGGGAACAAGGTGAGCATTTCTAATTGGAAAAGCATCTCAAAAGGGGCCATTTTTTGCGAAAAATCAAACATATTATTTTCATGATTTTGAGGAATACTGCGTAATGCGTACTATAGATAATTTTATTATCCTTACTAATTGTAATATTTTCTCATCTTCCAGTAGTCAGTACTGATTATTTTAATTTCAAAAGTCCCTATTTCATAATTTTTCCTAATCATGATAGTCATTTTAAAATTAAATACTCTCATATCTGAATCCGCGATAAACTAAATAAATAATCTTAATAAAGAACGAGATGCGATCAAATTCATGGGGTGTAACCGAATTGGTTCCCGTTTGGCCGAATTGGTTCCCGTGTGAAAAAGGTATTTTATTAAGTTAGGCCGAATTGGTTCTCGTTTAAAAGAGTTATTTTATTAGGTTGAGCCGAATTGGTTCCCGTTTGTGTACAGGTAATTTTTAATTTGGTACTAAATATAAATTAAACAGTATAAAATATAAATGTACCTACATGGCTACATTCTATAATCTATAGTTTAATATACAATAAGATGGCAATATATTTATACATTGGAAGTTTAGCAAATTATCGGTGATAACCCGATCAATTAAGATAACGACTGAGATATATGTACTTTTATAGCTGTATGGTATATCGTCTATATTATCCTATATGTACGAATGACAATAATGTTGGTGAGCAGTGAGCACCGTACAGTCTTGAATAACATATCGTGTAAATTTGTAACTTGTATTTCGTATTTTAATTTATATTTTTGAATTTTAATTTTTCGTAATTATGGAGTTTATGCTTAGTGAAAAGGGAACTAAGTTGTTGATTATTGACAATTACAAGTTTGGATTCCAAAAGAACCTAGCAGATAACATACAGAGGTGGACAGATAACATACAAAACGAAAACGTAAAGCATACGTTAAATTGAACGGAGATTGTTTATGTGAAGAAGTATTAACACATAACCACGAAAGTGAAGACGATGGTAAACTTGTGCGACAACAATTGACAAATTCACTAAAAAGAAAATGTGA